>PVIH01012640.1:0-62509 GCA_004025045.1 Sigmodon hispidus | reverse complement strand
TTTGTATTTATTTAAAAAAAAACACAGTAAAAAGAATTTAAAATGTGGAAGAGTTAACAATAACTATATAGAGGATAAGAATGATAAGCATGGCTTATCAAGGGTAGACATACAAATAAGATTGCTACACCTATATTTTCTTTGTGTTCATCTTTCCCTCTGAATTTTTTTTTTCCATCCCTGTATATCCTTATTCAAGTCAAGATTTATCTCTAGTACATGACTTGACTTTTTGGGGCCCAGTCCCTATAGAGAGATACCTTGTTCATCCTTCATATGATGGATGAGTTTATTTCTGCCTCAACTTGATATGCAGACTATATTGACTCCCTGTGAGAGTCCTTACCCTCTCTGAGAAGTGAATGATGGTTAGGGTGGGGAGAAGTTGGGGGTTAATAGGAGTAGGGGAGATAAGGGGAACTGTAAATGGTATGTAAAATAAAAATACTTTTAAATAAAGAAAAGAAACATAAAAAAGAAATTGAATTAGATGTATTTATGCATTATTATATGGCTACACATCTCTGAAGGCCAAGGAGTCCAATATGGTAGTTTGAATAAGAATATCCTCCATAGGCTCATAGATTTGAATGCTTCATCACTAAGAGTGGTAGTATAAGGACTTGTGGCCTTGATGGAGATGGGGTGTCACAGGGTGACCTTTAAGGTTTCAAATGCAGAAGCCAGACTCGCTCACTCTCTTTCTTCCTTCTGTCTGATAATACAGATATAGAGTTCTTGGTTTCTTCTCCAGCACCATGTCTGCCTTTGCATTGCAATGCTTCCTATCATGATGATGATAATGGACTAAACCTCTGAACCTATAAGCCAACCCCAATTAAATGTTTTTATTCATGAGAGTTGTGTGGTCAGAGAGTCCCTCCTCACTTTCTGTGACAGTATTTTAATGACATAAGAATGCTTTTGCTTAAGGTCCACTAATTAGTGAGTACATTCCCTGTTTATCCTTCTGGGTTTGTGAGACCTCACTCAGGAGGACATTCTCGAAATTCATCCACTTTCCTGTAAATTTTTGTATATCACACTATTATTTTAGGTTGTAAATGCCATTTGTAATATAGTAGACAATCCAAGTAAGATTACTGGTGGGTTTCTTAGCTGAGAACTTAAAGACCAGATGATGGGGTAAAATATTCAAAGTCAGAAGAAGAATAAAAAGTCAAATGAGTACTAAACCTTGCAAAACTGTGTTTTATAAAAAAATTACAAGTTTCTAAGACAAACAACTGAAATTTGTCACAAGAAATCATTCTAAATTGTCTTAGTTTAGTTAGGGTTTCTATTACTGTGAACAGACGCCATGACCATAACAACTCTTATAAGGAAAAACATTTAATTGGCTAGTTTACCATTTCAGAAGTTTGTTCCTTTAAGGACCAGACGTGAGTAATCAAAATGCATTATATACATGATGGGAACTGTCAAAGAAGAAGTTTGATTAATTAAAAAAATTCAGAGTAGAGAGTAGAAGTACTGTTTGCGAAACAACGATGGTAAAGAAAAAGGAAGGTTGTTAAATATAAAATCTTTGTATATAAAAGATAACTCAGTTTAGAGATTTAGTATATACTAACATGTCTATACTTAACAATATATGATGTATTTTAATTTTTTTTAAAATTACAAACATTTTGGCCTATGGCTCAGGCTCATTACCAACTATATCTTACAACTTAATACCTTCTATTAATATATGTATTGCCACATGACTTTGTGGCTTTACCTGTGTTTCATTGCATCTTGCTTCTGGGTGACAAGCTGCAGCATCTCCTTGACTTTTTCCTCCTTCATCTTTATCTCTGCTTGGAATTCCCACTTGCCTTTAAGCTTTGACATAAGCCCAAACAGCTTCTTTATTAACAAATGGTAATAAAATATATCTGCAGAGTACAAAATGACATCCCATATCAGGGCCCATTGCTGAAGACAACACTTATATATCTCATTAAATATGTAGAAGTTAATCTGATGTTTAACAAGAGCCTTTATCACTAATGGTAATTAATAATAACCTTAAAGAAGTGAGAGGAAACTTTTGGTGGTTTTGGCAGGTTAATGGCATAAAATGTTGAGATGGTATCACAGGTATTTTTATATCTCAAAATTATATATTTAATATGAGCTTTTGCATGTTGATTATATCTCTATAAAGCATTTTAAATAGTTCTAGAATTATATAATTTAGGGAACAAAATCAAGTATGGAGAGATTTGTACATCAATCTATGACATGCATAGTTAAACTACTAAGTATAGAATTGCTTAGTGTTTTCTAACTAAAGGAACTCAGAGGTCATATTATATTTAAAAAAATAATTATGTCCGTGATTAAGGAGGCTTACATAATAAAAGCCTTATATACTAAGGATCATAGATGGAGGCAACTCCTTGAGCTAAGTGGATAGGAAGGTAGCATGTCGTGGAATATTTTGATTGCATGCTAATATTGCTGGGATGACAATAATGTTTAATTTGAATTAGAGAGCAAAGCTAGCTACTAGATGATTAAAGTTAATCATAGAAGTTTTGAAGGACCAAGGACATAGAGAGAAACAAAAGAAGATTAGAAGGCTTAGAATGATTCTTGGCTTTTTGGGATCAAGGCAGGAAAGAGAGAAAAGGTCACTGTTCACTTTTCAACCACTTCTCTGACCATTCAGATTGTTACCCTGAAAACTGACTCCAAAATTTCTATTAATAAAGAATAATTAGATAAATTTTCAGTAGGAAAAAGGCAGAACTTAGGAGAAGGCAATGGGGAAGGAAAGCCTCACAACTTGGTTTCAACAAGATAAACATTTCCACAAATTGTTAGTTGCCCTTCATATTCTACAAAGGAGCAAGGGAATATATATTTATATATTTATTTATATATATATATAAATATATATATATATATATATATCAGTAGTACAGAATAAGGACTCCAGACACAGACATTAGACAAAAGATCAAAGTTTACAGGATTCATCTTTTTAACAATAGTGCTTGAAAACACTTAACATCTACTAGTAAAAAAATAAATCTGGATGAGACTTGGAGATATTACAGACTTTGAGATGCATGTATGCTATGAGATGGTCTTTCTGTACACTGTAAATATGTATTGTTACCATTGGTTAATAAAGAAGCTGTTTTGGTCTATGGTAAAACAGGAGACAACCAAGTAGGGAATCCAAGAGAGATAAAGGAAGGAGAAAGGAGAGGTCAGAGCAGATGCTGCAAACTACCAAATAAGCAAGATGTAATGGGACACAGGTAAAGCCATAAGACATGTTTTGATGCATATATTAATAGAAATGAGTTAAATAGTAAGAGCTAGTTAATAATGAGCCAGAGTCATAGACCAAACAGTTTATAATTAATAAAGTCCTCTGTGTAATCATTTTATAAGTGGCTGCAGGATGGTGGGCAGAAAAGATTCATCCTTACAGTGGGACTGAGCACTTCAACTACAGAGATAAACTTTGCAATCCAGATGACACAAAGATCTGGGACTAAACAGGAACAGTTTCAAGGCTGAGAGAGCCTGACTCTAAGTTATGAAAGAGAAAAAAAACACAGAGAAGTAATGTAAAAATTGCCCATGTTGCTACAACATATTTCCTCCCAACAGAACCCCATCCACCTATGAGTAGTTAATGACAATGCATTTGTGTGTATGTGTGTGACCAGTTGTTTTCTCTAAATGGAAGAGAGAAAGAAAAAAAGAAAGCAAGAAAGATATAAATCTGATGCTTTAAAAGAGTAAATGTTATCAGTGTTGAGGGGGATGTACACAGATTAAAGATGCATTTACTTTTCATCAAGAAATTCTTTAAGAGTACTGCATATATCTTCAATAAGCCTTCAGATTAAACCCATTATTACACAACCAAGGTGCAAGTTGTAAAAGAAATCAACCTGAAACCCCCCACAAAGTGATACAGACCAATACCCTGTGTGTCACTTCTGCAGTAACCCATACTTCTCCCAAAAGCTTTTGTATTATGTGCATGCTACTGAAATGCCACAGGACCCCAGCCCAGTTGATAACTAATGAAGAATCCTGAAATTATTTTTTTCTTCTATACAAACCTTCTCTCATCATATTCTCATATCCTGTTCTTAAATGGGGTACATGAACTACCTCCATCCAAATATCTTTCATTTTACCTGCTTTCAAAGGAGAATCAAATTCAAAATAACTGGACTGATATCAGATTTATAATCAAATTGGTATGATAAATGCTTACAAGCTCCCTCAATTGCTTGTGACTTAAAACCAAAAATTTTAGGCCCGTCTCAAGTATGACAAAACATAAAAGCAAAATATACTTTCAGACATTAAAAATTTGGTGAATTTGTCTCCTGTGAAACTTTTATGAAAAACTTATTGAAGATGAAATATAGAGAACTGTAAAATTCCCCAGAAACATTTGTAATATATAAAATGATAAAATTAACTCAAGAATGAAAAAGTAAAGGAATTTTAGGTAAAATTCTAAAGCATATTTACCAAGTAGTGCATCAAAGTTAGGTATTTGAAGATAAAATATCCTAAGAATACTTTAGAATAAAAATAAAAATAAAATGTAACATATAAGATATCCATAATATATACTACAGTATTTTCATATATAATATGCATGTACATTATATGTACATAATGTGTATAAATAGATAGCTGCTTTTATCAGAGAAGAAAGGGGGCAATAAAAATTTCTTAAGACTGTGTTTGAAGTTGTATTTCAGATCTAAAGTACATACTGTTTTGTTTATTTTTTTTAACTAGCATCCTTTTCAAGGACTCCATATAAATGCTATCATTCACAATGAATGCTTTGAAAATGCACCTCTATAATGCTGTATAATTTATTCAAGGCTGATGCATGTATCAATCATGCATTTTTCTTCATTGCTGAGATTATTATATGGATGTTTTTGAGTAGCTATTTATTCACTGAAGGGCTTTGAAGGGGATTTGAACCACACCAGTAATGCTAACTATATTTACTGAAAAATGAAACATTTAGCACCTATTTGTAACCTACTAGTGTACAGTAAAGTTACTGTGTTTTGGAGAATTAGATAGCAGAAAAAAAATTTATTGAACAAAAGCAGGTAATGCCAATCTTGACAATTAAAAAATGGGTTGTTGTGTGCAAAGCCATTGAAAACAGCTTTTAAGAGTTATCTTGTTGCCTATAGTGCAAACATGGCACTAGGTGAACAGCCCTAGCAAAGAGCTACTATAATTCATGCTTATACAATTGCAAGAACCTAAGAGTTGTGAAAGTATAATCATGGAATTATAGAAATAAATAAGAGGTTTCCAAATCCAAAAAAGGAGGAAGTTATACAACTCCTATACCTGACATTATCACAGGGCAATAAATGAACCAGTGGCCTGAATATCAGTGGTGAATGGCCTGAATTATATCAAACAAGAAAGGAATTTTAAAAATGACTCTGGTAGCCACAGTCCTAGTCTGTTACCATGCATTACAGGCTGGGCAGAAGACAGCCAGCCTGAGGCTTCTGGTCTGGCTCACCACTGAACAATACCATGATAAGCAAGTATCTAGTGGAGAGAAGAGAGAGAAAGTGAAGCAGAGTGGTTTAGATGCTGTGGAGGGAGGCAGAACTGGAGATGTGACAATGGTGAGGAACAGGCTAATGTGAGAGGTCTGTTCTGCCACCTGAGGCAATGTAATTTACTGACCTGCCAAAGACCATGTCTGTGCCCATGAACCTACCACAGTTAGAGTTTTTATTGATGTCTGTGTCCCGCATTATTATCAAAGCCATGTGGATGACTATGGTCAGGGCTACCACCAGAAAATGTGATGATGCATGAGGGCCATGCTGCCACTGGGACCATACAGATCTGAGTGTCCTATACTATCCCCTGAGGCTATGATGACATCTAAAACCATGCAACAGCTAAGGGTCATGCCTGGGTCTGTGGCAGGAATGTTCATTTGTATGCTGTGAAAATGATTCTTTAAATAAAGAATCTGTTTGGGCCATAGCTGGACACCATAGAAGTAGGCAGGGAAATTGAAGTTCAGGTAGAAGGAGTGTGGAGTCAGACAAACTCCATCCAGCTGCCAAAGAAGAAACAGGTAGGGGACCCAGGTGAACCAGTTTTTGTTTATATTGAATGAAGGAGAAACTGAGTCAAAGATAGTCTTTTGGTGGCAGCATTTTCTTGCATCCACTCTGTTTGCTGGCAGTGAGCAGAGACAAAATGTGGTTCCTTTAAAAAGCTTTCTGACTCAGTTTTATTAGCAAAAACTGGTGGCTCTTTAAGAGCTGTGTACCACTAAGAATTGGGAAAATAAATGTGTCTTCAGCACCTCTGCTATGTTGAAAAGTCCGCCAAAAGGGGCAGAGTGGGCAATCAAAGCAGTGCTAGAATTTATTTTTTAAAAAGGCTCTTCTGGATGGAAAATGATTAAGGATTCACTATAAACAGATTCAGATGAAGAAAAACCTTTAAATGGGTTAAAATGTGTGTGAAAAAGAACACATAGCCTGGGAGAGAAAAGGAAAGGGATAGAAAAGCCCTTAAAAAGGAGAAATAGAGGAATAAAATATGAAAAGTCCTGTAAAGAGGGAAAATAAACAAAGAGTCTGGATTATGGTTATTATTGTGTTTTCTTTTAATTTAACTTTTAATGAGCTAACTACAAAAAGACAATTGATTGCAAAGGCTGCTAAGTTAAACATATATTTTAAAGGTATCTTGACTTGAAATTTGGGTCTGAAGATATGTTGCTTGGGAAAGAGTTTCTACTTTTGTTTCCACAGACAATGAAAACCCATGGATTGTTTCTAGGCAAATGTGGTTCCATCTGACAAGGCCACCTGAAAATTCTCTGATGGGAATATCATCTTCCAGGATGCCAATTATGATGATCCATCCAGGCTCAGGATCCTCATAAGAGTGCCAGCACCCCTTAATCAGCAGGAAGCAGTAATGTGAATTGCTATGCCCAAATTCCAAAAATATTGCTTATGAACATTTGTTTTCAACATAAATGGTTAATGGTCACAGTCAATCTCATTCTAAAAAGAAAGCGTGGGAGAATATAATATAGGAATGATTTAAAAATATGGATTTTGGTTTTTTGATACAAATTTAAGGGCAATTTTGTTATGCTGTATGTATTTTTCTACTCTTGTTTAAGGTATGTTGCTTATGTAATTCATTTAAAATTGTAATGTGTAATTAAGAAATACAGCTTAATAGCCATCTATGATAACCAAACTTATAGTCATCTTAGTTAGGTTTTGTCTGTATACAAAGATATATTTCAATTAGATAGGTAATCTTCAAACACTTCTAAGACCTACAGAATATGGCATTTAAAATACTTTAAGAACTTGGACTTTTCTGGACAGTGAGACAGGTCTGCTCATGACAGCAACAATGTCCTTCAAGAGAATCATGGGCATTAAAGAAACTTTATGTGGAATTTACTTTGTGACAACAGTTAAAGAAACTGTTCTTGTATTGATTGTTTGACAGTATGCTGTATAAACTGGACATTCAGGTTCCATAGAAAAGTGACCTCTGTACATTGGCAGGACAAGCTGAGATGGTCCTTCAGGTTCCTGCTCTGCAGAAAAATTTGCCAGGCATTCTTGAGGACACAAGGAGAAACAACTGATGAACTATGCCAGATTTCATGCATCACGAAAAGGTATTCCAGGGATTCTGAGCTTATAAGCTGAAGATGGATGCCCCTACATTACAAAGGAACTTTGGGTGACTGTCCAGGCAGACAGGTGTCATCTCTGTCATTTTTAGATTTTGGAAGTTGATTGCCCTTCCTGTTTTTTGGGTAATATTATATCCTTCTGTGTTCTTTGATGTGGTTGAAGATTGAATAATTATAGGTATGTATTTTCTTAGTCATATTAAAAGGTATATTAGATATGAAACTTTAGACTCACAAGAATAAGGTAGACAATAGAATATTTTCTTTAATTTTGTTAATTACAAATAGACTAGATATTGTAACTGTAATTCTTGTTTGATAGCTGATTTTTATATGTAATTTTGCTATATTAAAATTGAAACCTGAAACCTAAGACAGTGCTGTCTGCAGAGTCCCAGTGCACTCTGTAGCAGGGGCAGATAAAGTCTGCCTGTCACCATACCCACAGCTGCTACTGAGGGAATTTGCATGGCTACCCACCTTGACCTCGAACTGAGTGAACAGATAACTTCTGGGGTCTCTGAAGGGCAGATTCAGACCCTGCCCAGAGAGGTGACAGGAGGCACACAAGCTTGAGTGGCACAACTGACCAGGAGCCATCTAATCGTGAACCACTGAAGCCATGGGCAAACGTCAGAGCAAAAAATTACATAATAATACAAAGAACAACATGGTAACTCCAGAAGAGAGTGGCGATCTTACAAATACAAGACCTGAACTGAGCAATGAAGAGGAACCAGAAGGAAGCAACACCAAAAATTCCTTTTTGATGATCATCGAAGCTCTCAAAGAAGATATGAAAAATAGCCTTAAAGAAATAGAAGAAAATACAAACAAAAAATTGGAAGAGATGATCAAATCTATCAAAGAAACATGCCAGGAACTAAAAACTGAAATAAAAGCTGAGATGGAAGCAATAAAAAAGGCACAAAATGAGGCAAAGATGGACATAGAAAATCTGAAGAAAAAAGCTGGAACCACAGATACAAGCATAACAAACAGAGTTCAAGAGATGGAAGATAGAACCTCTGAAGTGGAAGACTCAGTAGCTCAAATAGATATATCAGTCAAAGAAAATAGTAAAACTAAAAAAGCCATAACTCAAAATGTTCAGGAAATCTGGGACACCATGAATAGAAGAAGGAGAAGAATACCAGCTGAAAGGCACAGATAATGTTTTCAATAAAATCATAGAAGAAAACTTCCCTAACCTGAAGAAGGAAATGCCTATAAAGATACAAGAAACTTACAGAACACCAAATAGATATGACCCCCCAAAAAAGTCAGCATGCCACATTATAATCAAGCCACAAAAGATACAGAACAAAGAAAACATTTTAAGAGCTGCAAAAGTTAGGACTCTCCGCTCCCTGCCCAGGGAAGGGATGGGGAGTGGCAGAGAAGAAAAATGACAAGGTGTAATGGGAGGGGGAAGGGACCTTGAATAAGGATATACAGGAATGGGAAAAAAAATTTCAGAGGGAAAGCTGAACACAAAGTAAATATATGTGTAGCAATCTTATTTGCATTACCACCGTTGATAAGCCATGCTTATGATTCTTATCCTCTTTATAGTTATTGCTAATTTTTCCTCATTTTAAATTTATGTAACTGTTTTTTTGTTAAATACAAAAAAAATAAATAAATAAAAGTGTCCTCTGCAAGGCCAAAGTCAGGATTCAAGTAACATGACATTTTCAATCAAAAGCTGGGCTAGAAAAGATTTTATCTACTTTCAGCTCAATCAAGTCATTGGCAAATTCACAATTTTGTTCAATTCATGGAAATGTCTTATTTTTGCAGTTAGCAGAGAGAGGAGCTGGGAAATGAAACTACAATCAAACAGATTAGTGAGATGTAATTCTCTGTATTATAAGAGAATCTCAGGTTCAAACCCCCTGCTACTTTCTAATGATCATTTCATAGTTCTCACAACAATAACAATTGTTTTAAGGGTAAAAAACAAAGATTGAAACAAAATGTCCCAAAGATACCAAGGACAGGTGTCTAAATGTGGAGTTTATTAGCAAACCAAAGTGTTTTCATGGACTTTAGGCTCACTGTATTCTTAGTTTAATGTACTGGTCACATCTAGTCCACTTTTTTGGTTCCCTTTTGCTCTATAGTCTTTCAAATGCCTCTGGTTCTTCTCTTCCTTATAATTACAATAAAATCTTTCTCCTTAATCATAAAAAAAAGCTGCAAAAGAAAAGGGCCAACTCACATATAAAGGCAGACCCATCAGAATAACGCCTGACTATTCAATGGAAATGATGAAAGCTAGAAGGGCTTGGTCAGAAGTTATACAGACGCTAAAACAGCATGGCTGCCAAACTAGAATACTATACCTTGCAAAATTATCAACCACCATAGATGGAGTAAACAAGGTATTTCAGGACAAAGCCAGACTGAAAGAATATCTATCTACCAATCCAGCACTACAGAGAGTATTAGAGGGAAAACTACAACCTAAGGACTCCAGATACACCCACAAAATCACAAACAATCAATAATTCCACAGAAGAATACCCTCGAGAAAGGAAATACAAACAAGTTACCACCAAAAATGGCAGGAAATATGAATCAATGGTCACTAATTTCCCTTAATATCAATGGTCTCAACTCTCCTATAAAACGTCACACACTAACAAGATGGATACAAGAACAGAAGACATTCTTCTGTTGCCTACAAGAAACACTCCTCAACCACAAAGACAGACACAGGCTTAGAATAAAGGGTTGGGAAAAGATTTTCCAGTCAAATGGTCCTAAGAAACAAGCAGGGGTTGCAATCCTAATATCTAACAAAGTAGACTTTAAGCTAAAAGCAATTAAAAGGAACCAAGATGGTCACTACTTATTCATCACAGGAAAAATTGGTCAAGAGAAGATTTCAATCTTAAATATTTATGCCCCTAATATAAGGGCACCTACTTATGTAAAAGAAACACTGCTAAAGCTCGAATCCCACATCAATTCTTACACCCTAATAGTGGCAGACTTCAATACCCCACTTTCAACCCTGGATAGATCAATCAGACAGTCTCAGCAGAGAAATAAGGAGTCTAAAAGAGGTTATGATGCAAATGGATTTCATAGATATCTACAAAACCTTCCACCCAAAGGCAAAGGAATATACATATTTCTCAGGTCCTCATGGAACTTTCTCCAAAATTGACCACATAATTGGTCATAAAGCAAATATCAACGGATACAAAAAAAGGAAATAATCCCTTGTAACATATCAGACCACCAGAGCCTAAAGTTAGAGTTCCACAACATCAAAACCCAAAGAAAGCCTACCAACTCATGGAAACTAAACATCACTCAGCTGAACCATCTCTGGGTCAAGGAAGAAATTAAGAAAGAAATCAAAGTCTTCCTAGAATTCAATGAAAATGAATCTACAACGTATCCAAACTTGTGGGACACAATGAAAGCATTCTTAAGAGGAAAATTCATAGCGCTAGATGCCTATATGAAAAACCTAGAGAAATCCCACACTAGAGACCTAACAGTGCAGCTGAAAGTCTTAGAACAATTAGAAGCAAACTCACCTAGAAGGAGTAGACGGCAGGAAATAATCAAACTTAGAGCTGAAATCAATACAATTCAAACAAAAAGAACAATACAAAGAATCAATGAATATAAGAGATTGTTCTTTGAGAAAGTTAACAAGATAGATAAGCCCTTAGCCAAACTAATCAAAAAGAGAGAGAATGTCCAAATCAACAAAATCAGAAACGAAAAGGGGGACATAACAACAGACACCGAGGAAATACAGAGAATTATCAGATCATACTTTGAAAATCTGTACTCCACAAAAATGGAAAACCTAGAAGAAATGGACAGCTTTCTGGACATGTACCATCTACCAAAATTAAATGAAGAACAGATTAATTACCTAAACAGGCCTATAACCCTTAAGGAAATTGAAGCTGTCATTAAAAACCTCCCCAAAAATAAAAGCCCTGGTCTGGATGGTTTCAGTGCAGAATTCTATCAGACATTCAAAGAAGAATTACTACTGTTACTCCTCAAACTATTTCACACAGTAGAAACTGAAGGAATATTGCCAAATTCCTTTTATGAGGCCACAATTATCCTAATACCCAAGCCACTCAAAGACACAACAAAGAAGGAGAATTACAGACCAATTTCCCTCATGAATATTGATGCGAAAATTCTCAACAAAATTTTGGCAAACCGTATACAACAATGCATAAAAGATATCATCTACCATGACCAAGTAGGCTTCATCCCAGAAATGCAGGGCTGAATTAACATACAAAAAACTGTAAATGTTATCAGTCACATAAACAAACTAAAGGAACAAAACCACATGATCATATCCTTAGATGCGGAAAAAGCCTTTGACAAAATCCAACACTCCTTTATGATTAAAGCCCTGGAGAGATCAGGAATACAAGGAGAATACTTAAATATAATAAAGGCAATTTACAAGAAGTCAACAGCTGGTATCAAACTTAATGGAGAAAAACTCAAAGCAATCCCACTAAAGTCAGGAACTAGACAAGGATGTCCTCTCTCCCCTTATCTATTCAATATAGTTCTCGAAGTTTTAGCTAAAGCAATAAGGGAACGAAAAGAGATTAAGGGGATACGAATTGGAAAAGAAGAAGGGAAGCTATCTCTATTTGCAGATGATATGATTGTATACATAAGTGACCCACAAAATTCTTCCAAGGAATTGCTACAGCTGATAAACACCTTCAGCAATGTAGCAGGATACAAGATGAGCTCAAAGAAATCAGTAGCCCTTCTATACATTAAAGATAGAAGAGCTGAAAAAAGAAATAAGGGAAACATTGCCCTTCATAATAGCTGCAAATAGTATTAAATATCTTGGAGTAACTATAACCAAAGAAGTAACAGACCTATTTGACAAAAATTTTAAAACACTGATGAAAGAAATTGAAGAGGATATCAGAAAATGGAAAGCTCTCACATGTTCCTGGATAGGTAGGATCAACATAGTAAAAATGGTAACTCTACCTAAAGCAATCTACAGATTCAATGCACTGTCCATCAAAATCCCAACACAATATTTTCTGGACCTTGAAAGAACAATACTCAATTTCATTTGGAATAACAGGAAAGCCAGGATTGCCAAAACAATTTTACTCAACAAAAACCCTCAGGAGGTATCACCATCCCTGACTTCAAGCTATACTATCGAGCTACAGTAATAAAAACAGTCTGGTACTGGCATAAAAACAGATTTGTGGACCAATGGAATAGAATTGAGGATCCAGACATTAATCCAAAACCCTATGAACACCTGATCTTTGACAAAGATCCAAAACATTCAATGAAAAAAGATAGTATATTTAACAAATGGTGTTGGCATTGCTGGATGGAAGTGTGTAGAAAAATGCAAATAGATCCAAGCCTGTCACCCTGCACAAAACTCAAATCCAAGTGGATCAAAGACTTCAACTTAAACCCGGCCCCTTTGAACTTGATAGAAAAGAAAGTGGGAAATACACCTCTACAAATTGGCACAGGCGACCACTTCTTAAATATAACACCAGTGGCACAGATACTAACACCAACAATCAATAAGTGGGATCTCCTGAAGCTAGGAAGCTTCTGTAAAGCCAAGAACACTGTCAATACGACAAAATGACAGCCTACAGAATGGGAAAAGATTTTCACCAACCCTACAAGTGAAAGAGGTCTGATCTCTAAGATATATAAAGAGCTCAAGAATCTTGAGCCCAAAACCTTGAATAACCCAATCAAAAAATGGGGTACAGATCTAAAAAGGGAATTCTCAGCAGAGGAAGTATGAATGGCTGAAAGGCACCTGAAAAAGTGCTCTTCATCTTTAGCCATCAGAGAAATGCAAATCAAAACAACTTTGAGATACCACCTAACACCTGTTAGATTGGGTAAGATAAAAGACACAGATGACAGCCTATGTTGGAGAGGATGCAGAGCAAGGGGAACACTCCTCCATTGTTGGTGGGAGTGTAAACTTGTTCAGCCACTTTGCAATGCAATATGTCAGTTTCTCAGAAAATTGAAAATCAATCTCCCCAAGGACCCAGCAATACCACTGGGTGTATACCCTAAAGAGGCACATTCACACACCAAAGGTATTAGCTCAACTATGTTCATAGCACCATTATTTGTAATAGCAAGAACCTGGAAACAACCTAGATGTCCCTCAACTGAAGAATGGATTAACAAACTGTGGTACATCTACACAATGGAATACTGCTCAGCAGTAAGAAAAAATGATATCCTAAAATTTGCAGGCAAATGGATGGATTTGGAGAATATCCTCCTGAGCAAGGTATCACAATCTCAGAAAGATATGCAGGGGATGTACTCACTCATTAAGTGGTCTCTAAACAAACAAGAAAAAAAGCCAAACATGCCCAAGCTGCAAACCACAACCACTGAACAGCTTGGGATCAGAAACACTCTAGACTGACCCTTCGGACTCCACTCTAACTATAAGAACAAGTGACTCACTCTTGAGGGATGGTGGACAAAACTGGATTCGGCCAGGAGTGGAGACTGATCCAAGCATTATTGGGTCAGTGGGACCATAGGACTGTCTGCTCCCTGCCCAGGGAGGGGATAGGGAGTTGTGGAGAAGTAAAATGACCTGATGTGGTGGGAGGGGGAAGGGTCTTGAATAAGGATATGCAGGGATAAAAAAAAATTCAGAGGGAAAGCTATACACAAAGTAAATATATGTATAGCAATCTTATTTCTGTTATCACCCTTGATAAGTCATGCTTATGATTTTTATCTTCTTTATAGTTATTGTTAACTTTTCAGCATTTTAAATTCATTTTACTGGTTTTTTTGATAAATACAAAATAAATAAAGAAGAAAAAAGAAAGAAAAATAAAAAAATAAAATAAAATTGAAACCTTCCTTTTTTATTAGACAGAAAAGAGGAAGTATGGTGGGAATTTTCATCTGTATTCTATGAAAATCATTCTTTAAATAAAGAAACTGTTTTGGCCATGGAGAAGCACCATAGAGGCCATGGTGGAGCACCATAGAAAAAGTAGGTGGGGAAATTGATGTTCAGGTAGGAGTAGTGCAGACTCACACAGACTCCATCCAGCTACCAAAGAACAATCATGTAAGGGGCCCAGGTGAGCCACTGGTCATTGGCCACCAGCCATGTGGCCAGATAGATTAATAGAAATGTGTTGAATTAAGACGAGAAAGCTAGCTAGCAATGTGCCTGACATATAGGTCAAACAGGATGAAATTAATGTAAGGGTCTGAGTCATTTGGGGGTGTAAAAGTGGCCACAGGCAGGTCAGACCTCTGGCCTGGACAGGGACAGAAATAATGTAACATGGGTCCATGGTCCTACCACAGCCAGGGTCTCTATTGATGTCTTTAGTCTGTGCTAAGCAGGCCCTACCTTTCACTGGCCCTGGGAATGTTGGCCCTTCTCCTTGAGAGCTGCTGCAGGGGAGAACTGTCTTGTCCCATATAGGTAGACAGGAAGTGTCCTGGTAGGTGCCTGGGCTTACCAACCCAGATACCATCAAAGCCCACATTCAGGGCTTTGAGCTAGCATACCCCAATATCCACCCCATCTATGACCTTCTAGAATATATTAACCAGTCCTGAGAAATCATAGCCAAATGCTCTCCATAACTCAGGGAAACAGGTGAATAACTGAGAGGAGTCTCAGTGAGGGTCCACTATTAGTGTTGCATCAGAAGTCAGGCAGAGGCCTTGAACCAGACCAACAACGCAAATCAACAAACATTTATAAGTAAAGCTTCTTGGGCAAAAGAGTTTAGTGCATGACATACTGCAGTTCCTATGGCCAAAAAGAAAAATGAACAGGTAGTAGAAAAGTAGGACAGAAGTACTGAAGAGATCTTTTTCTATATTTTCTTTTAATTATTATTTTCTTTGGGACTGGGGGATACAAGGGTAGAAGGCAGACATAGAAAGACTGTGAAATTCCCAAAGAATCAATATATTTTGAAAATGACTCAGGTAAAGAAAGAACTTGAATTGATTATTACTTTAAACTGTCACAGGAAAGAGGTTAAGTTGGCTACATTCGTTCTGACTAACTTTCAACCAGTTTCAATTTTTTCCCTTGTTTTTGAAATTCATATCAATGAGGAAATACTTTATATACTTAATGCAGACTGGTTCTAATAAGGATTTCCCAAGAGTCTAAAGCTCAAGGTTCAATTGCTATGTATTTTTTGTAGCATCATTTCATCAGTTTATTGCCCCAAGCCTTTATGTGATGAATGTTATCCTAAATTTCACATGATAATCAATCTAAACTCTAATGCTAGAAAGGATACTATTAGCATTTCAAAAAACTGGGTCATAATAGGTATTCCATTTCAAGAGTTTGTTTTTCTTCTTAAACTGCTGTGTGAGTGATCCTAATTAAATCCAATGACTTCAAACTGGAGACTAGTAGAGATCCACATAAAAGCAAAAGTTGTAGTACGAAACAGCACTGACTTCAACCATTCTTATAATGTTTCAAATACATATAAATACACCAACAGTAGATTCCTCCCATGCTTTTCTAATAATAAACTCAAGTGTGTATAGCAAATACTAAAAAATAAAATTTTTAAAAAGGGAAAAAAGAAGCATGTAGAGTAACATCATTAAGTTAATGTCATAGGGTTTATTTTCCCATGCTAAATTAAGGATTGTCATATATGGTACTGACTGCCTGCAAGTTCAATAAGGTTAGCCAACTTGAGGTACATAAAGATACAGGTCACTGGCCACTGCCTGTCATATCTCCTCTTTTATTTCTGATGCAGTTGGCGCCCTTTCTGTGTAACCCTTGGGTTTGCATTTCAAAAAAGCCTCTATTTGCCTCTTCTCCTATAGCACAAATGATTTATTACTTTGTATCAACAGTTAGGAGACAAGAAAAAAGCAAAGCATGCTGAAGCTACAAACCACAACCACTGAACAGCTTTGGATCAGAAACACCTTGGACTGACTCCTTGGATCCCACTCCCCCTATAGGAACACCTGACCTAGTCTTGAGGTTGTGGGGAGAAAACTGGATCTGCCAGGAGTGGAGACTGAACTAAGCAATATTGGGACAGTGGGACCTTGGGACCGCCTGCTGGCTGCCCAGGTGGGGGGCAGGGGATGGGGAGTTGTGGAGAAGTAAGAATGACCTGATGTGGTGGAAGGGGAAGAGACCTTGAATAAGTATATAGAAAGTGTGACTTCTTTGTTCATAATAATAAAATTAAAAAAAGAAAAAGAAAAGGGTAGCAGCCTGCACTAGTCATGCTGCAGAGGTTAAAAAAAAAAAAGAAAAGAAAAGAAAAAGTGTTCAACATCTTTAGCCATCAGAGAAATGTAAATCAAAACAGCTTTGAGATACCACCTTACACCTGTCAGAATGGCTAAGATTAAAAGCACAGATGACAGCCTATGCTGGAGAGGTTGTGGAGCAAGTAGAACACTCTTCCATTGTTGGTGGGAGTGTACACTTGTTCAGCCACTTTGGAATGCAATTTGGCAGTTTCTCAGAAAACTGGACATCAATCTCCCCAATGATCCAGCATACCACCCTTTGGCATATACCCTAAAGATGCACATTCACACTCCAAAAGCATTAGCTCAACTATGTTCATAGCAGCATTATTCATAATAGGAAAAATCTGGAAACAACCTAGATGCTCCTTAAGTGAAAAATGGATTAACAAGCTGTGGTACATCTACACAATGAAGTACTACTTAGTAGTAAGAATAAGATACTCTAAAAATTTCAGGCAAATGGATGGATATGGAGAATATCCTCTTGAGCGAGATATCACAATCCCAGATAGAGAAGCAGGGGTTTTACTCACTCATTAGTGGACTTTAAACAAAAACCAAAGTATACAAAAGCTGCAAACTATAACCACTGAACAGCTTGGGATCTGAAGCATCTTGGACCGGCACCTTGGAGCCCATTCCCTCCAAAGGAACACCTGACCCAGTCTTGATTTGAGGATGAGGAAAGAGGGTTTGTCTGGAGTGGATGCTGAACTAAGCCACCTTGGGACCTTGGGACATCCTGCCCTTGCTGGGGAGGAGGTAAGGAGATGGAAAGAAGAGAAAGAGACTGGGAGGGCCTGGAGGGAGAAGGAAGTTTGAACAAGGGGGAAATACATGGATAAAAAAAATGAGACTTTATGCATAATAAAAAAAGAGAGAGAGATTAGATCCCTACCTTTCACCCTGGACAACAGTCTACACAAACTTTCAAAGTGTAGGAAAGCATAGTTAAAGTAATTTATAATATGAGTATATGCAAAGACTTTCTGATTTAAGTTCCAATAGCATAAAAATATTCCCATGAATTGATAAATAGATAGTATGATATTAAGAATATTCTGCACAGTGAAGAATAATTATTAGAGTGAAAAGACAGCTTACATAAATGGAAAACAATCTTGGCTGGATATATACATAAGGTATATGGTTTAGTATAAAGAATATAAAAAGAACTCAAAATTCAACCAGCAAAAATTAAAATAGTCAACTTATTGACAACTGAGATGATGAAGTGAATAGATACTTCACAAAAAAAGAAATACATGTAGTCAATATTTAGTTGTTCAACTTGATTTATTATTCAGGGTTATGCAAAACTACTATGAGATTTCCTCTCTCCATAATCATAATGTCTATCATCAAGAAAGCAAGTAACATCTGTTAAAAGACAATGGGGGAAAGAAGTTTCATGCATTGCTAGAGGAAGTGTAAACTGGTGCAGCCACTTTGGAAATCAGTATGGCATTTCCTTAAATTTCTAAACAATAGAAATAAACATTTGAAGGCTTATCAGGAATGATCAAGATCTCTTCACATCAGGAGCAAATATATAAAACTATAAAGTCATTTAAATAATTTGAGAAAGAAGGCTTGGGCATCCCTGTTTCTATGGAGCAATTTAGGAAGTTACTTCTTCATTTATAGCAATTGAGTCACACAAAGGCAACTAAAATTGACCCAGCTATTACTGCTCCTGCTGGAGTCAGACCTTGGCATCTTTCTTTGATGTTGAATACTGAATGCAAGCATTGTAGGGCCACAATGGATTCTACTGAGATTTCAAAGAAATGCCTGGAAATTCAGGAAACATGTAGCAAGGGTTAGAATCTCTGCAATAAGCAGAAACTTTTTTTTTAAAAGAAAACATTTATTATTAAATACATATCCCCAAAACATCCAAATAAAATATATATATATATATATATATATATATATATATACAGCACAAGATAAAGTATGCAAACACATTGATCTATCAGTGTTCAAAACAGGAAAGTGAATTTTCTGAGTAGAAGTTCCCTAGAGCCCTGTGATTATACAAAGGGAACTCCTCAGCAGGTCTTACCCTCCCGACCTCTGGGAAGCCTGGCATGCTATCATAGACACAGAGCAGTTTAAAATGTAAACTCGGTTATCAGGTGGCTGCCACAAGGAAAGGTGAGGGTACAGCTGGGAACATTATGGGGGGGTGGACTGCCAGGAGCATCCAGATTCTGCATTTCTATTCTAAGTTGACCTTGCAGAGAGAGGAATGGTTCCTGGAGTCTGAGTGGATTGAGAAGAAAGATAATGAAGTAGACAAAGTGGCTAAGGACTTGGCACTTCAATTTATTTGTGCATTTTTTTACATAATAAGCAGAAACTTATTAAAAGAAACTATCTCTATGAGATTGGCCTGTGTCTTAGCTGGGATTTCTATTGCTCTCATGAATTAATAACCAAAAGACAAACTGGGTAGGAAAGGGTTTATTAAGCTTACACCTCCATTTTGCTGTTCATCATCAAAGGGAGTCAAAACAGGTACTTAAACATGGCAGAAATCTGAAGGCAGGAGTTTATGCAGAGGCCATGGAGGGGTGCTGCTTATAGGCTTGCTCTCTAAGGCTTGCTTGGCCTACTTCTTAAGAACTCAGAAAAAACACCCAAGTGATAGTGTGACCCGCAGCGTGATTCTCTGGCCTTCTGTATCAATCACTCATTTAAAAAAAATGCCTTACAGCTGGATCTTAAGGGGGCATTTACTCAACTGAGTTTCCCTTCTTTCAAAAAACTCTAGCCTATGTCAAATTAGTATAAGACTTTCCATCACAGCCTGTATGTCCATAGGGTGTTTTTTTAATTACTAATTAGTGTGAAAGGGACCATCCCATTGTGGATATTGGTAACCCTAGGCAGATGGTTGTATATGAAAGGCAGCAGAACATGATGTGGAACAATCCAGTAAGTAGCATTCCTCCATGGTCTCTGCTTTATTCCTTGCCTCCAGGTTTCTGCTTTGCATTTCCTCGATGATGGACTATGATCAGTAAGTGTAAGTCAAATAAAACCTTTTCTTTCCAGGTTAGTTTTGTTCATGGTGTTTGATCGCAACAGAAAGCAAATTGAAACAATGGCAAAAATACACACTGAGGAAAATACAGTTTCTTCAATAAATCATGACAGGAAAATGAGATATCTCATGGAAAAGAATGGATCTAGCTTCCAATCTCAAATGCTGCTCAAAAATGTGTCTGAGAGACATTGATTAAATGAGATTTCTTATTCCCTCTCTCTTATTCCCTAAAAATTAAAGCTTTTTAGGCAAGACAAATATACTGAAATGTTATATGAGACCTTGCTATTATTGTGGTTCAGAGGCCTTCATATTGACTGTATATGTTTAAAATCATAGGTGAAATAAATACTTATAATTCTGAATAAAAGGCAGGGGATAAAAAGAAAAATTAAAAGAGGGAACATGGTTTCTGACACAGAATGGGATGCTGAAAATTGCTATTAGTAGTCTATGCTGTTCCTTCTCATACATAAAAGCAGATATAGAGGATCCGTGATTCACTCAACCCACATCAGAGAAGCTTCTTCTTGCAGTAAACAAAATGTAATGAGTGAGAGACTTTCAAGATCTCAATCCTAAATAGGTGTTCTCATCAAGACTTCAAGGAGTCTCTCCTCCACTCAAGACACAGATCTATGCAGAAGAGGAGGCAGAAAGATTTCAGGAGGTGATGGATGAGTTCAAGGTAACAGTGTCGTCCAGACGTAGCAGAATAGATGTGTATATGAACTCACAGTGACTGTGGCAGCCCATCTAAAAACCGTACAGGTTCAAACCAGGTACAGTTCCAGCATTGAGAACAGAAGTAGATACTATCGCCCACAACTAAGTAAGTAGTTATTGGAAACTGATACCCATTGACAAAAGATAAATCCGTTTTCCCCAATGGGATGTCACTAGTTACATTAAGCATATGTCCTATGCCAAGAGCAATTGGCCAACACATAAGGAACTCTGATTGAGAGATTGAGAGGAAGGGGAGGACTTTGTGTTTCCTTTGGGAAATTTTATATCTTCAACTTATATAGTGACACAGTAGCACTGTCATAATGAAACCCATTATTTCATATACTCTTTATAAGAAGTTAAAAGATTAAAACAAAAATCAACACTACACAAAATATTGAAATAATGTTTCATTGATAAGAAGCTCTAGAGTTGGGAGGTTTGTTACTGACAAACAATCCATCAGGGTTCCTATTACAAACACACATCTATTCATGATCATTGTCTCATGGTTTTAAGATATCTATAGCACCAGAAACTTCAGGTAAGTTTGAGAGAAAGAAATAGGCAAAGGCAGAAAATTGATTAGTTTTGGTTCAAAAGCATTATCATATTCTCTTGAGTAGGATGTGTTGTTTGTGGGGTTTTATTGATGCCTCATCTCTGGGAGCTGTACCATGTGCCTCCTGTTACTTAAAGGCTAAATTTTAAGCCCATTCTTTACTGACAGACAAAATCAGTATATGTTAAGGTTAAGGCAAACTTACGAAAAATATATAAGTATAAGTATAAGAAAAAGTATAAGACCAAGCCTACCATCTTGATTTGTTAGAGTACATTGAAGAATATCACAGACAAAAAGAAAATACAAGGACTCCAATGTAAAATGTGAGAAGATAAAAACAAGCAGCTTAGGAAATAAAAATCAACTAACAAATAGGTGCTCACACAGCAGTAAAAAGATAGAAATGAAAGTCCAATTTAGCTACAGTTCCCATTTCTGAAAATGCTGTTTGGGTAAAATAGTAAATGAGAATATTGATAATTTTTTGGGGAGATCGACTACTTTTCATTACAGTTTTTTGAGATTATAATGTAAGTGCATCACTACTGTCTTCCCTTTCTACCCTCCAAACCATCCCATATGCCTTTCTTCCCTCCTCCTCCTCCTCCTCCTCCTCTTTTCTTCTTCTTCTTCATTGTTTTATTTTTGGTTTGATTTGAGTTTTGTTTTCGAAGGAAGGCTTTTCTGTATAATAGTCTTAATAGTCTAGTAACTCGCTTTGTAGACCAGACTGGCATCAAACTTACAGAAATGTACCTATATCTGCCCCCCAAGTGCTGGATTAATGGCATGTGCCACCGCATCTGGCTTTCCACTTTCCTTCTAATTTATTGCCTTTGTTATTAATTGTTATTGCACATTGCATGAATATATGTATTTAGAAATATATGTGTGTGTTGTTCCTAAATGCAACCTGCTCAGTCTGTATAATGTTTGTTAAATGTAAGGTTTTAGGTCTAAATATTTGATATCGTATAAACAATTGGTATGCTCTTCCCAAAGGATAACTATTTTTCCCCTCTCTTCTCAGTGTGCCTTAAAAATATGTAGCCATTCTAGAAAGTTCCTCCATACTACTGTTCACAAACTGATGGGAATACATTACATCACAAATATTCATAAGGAGACATTTCAAAAATATCAACAATAATGACAACTTAAATCTCTCTCAAAAGAACAAGAGAATTAGATAAAACTGTATATTAACCTTCCAAAATTGGCAAAAATAAATTCACAATTACAAATATTCAATATAAACCAGACTTTCTGATTGAAGTCTTTCAAATTTAATCATTTTACTTAAACATGTATAAAAGTCTGATGATTAAGTTAACATATGATATAGCAATATTTGTATACTTAGCAAAAATATAAGTAGATGAAACTAAAATATAATTATACTAGTTGTTTCCTCCTTAGGGTAAAAGTAAGCAATGTTTCACTTCTTAGATATATAGTAAAAGCCTAAGTTCTACTTGTATACATAGAAATTTTATTTAGGCATAGGTACATATAAATAAATAAATACATATATACTAATTATATCATGTACATGTCCTTTACACAATTGTAAATGTATTCAGTATTTCTTTATAATTGAAATAATAACTGGAAAGTTGGTGTGTATTTTAATTTTTAATACATGTTCATGATCAGAAAGAACAAGTAAAGAAAAGCTATGAAATAATGAAAACAATGAGTTAGTCTTAAAATTAGTTTGATCTTCCTCTTATCAGACTATTCTAAACTATTGATAATATTTTGACTATTTCAGGCATATCTGAAAAGTTGATGGTATCAAAATACAGCAAGGGCTTTAGTTTTTGAAATAAAACTATATTCTAAGACAAGGGTTTAAAGACATCTTTGGGATGAATGTAGTTTTGAACTGACTGGTGTTATACTGGCCTTGTAGGTTGAAGCCATGTTGTGGATGGTTGCATTATTCTCTTAACTGTTTTCAGGTTTCTTCAGAAAATGAGTACATGTGGTTATTCTGCTACATGCTTTAGGTATGCACTGTGTACTGCTATGTCAATCTGTGGCACTAAGCAGGTCACTTCTAGTCACTGTGACATTAAGTAGAAGATATACCCTTATGGTTAACATCAGGAACACCATCACTAACCTTGATGCTGCTGCCTTGATGAAGTGGATGGGTGAGTTAGTACAGGAAACTGAATAAGTATGGTAAAAGGAAGTTGAGTAGAAATTTTATAGGTAAAATATTTAATTAGGAAAATAGAATAAAATATAGGCTATACTAGAAGAGAAAAATAGAGTCAGATTTTACTTTTAGTGGGAATTAGAAGAGTATAAACTTCTTTTTCAATCAAGGAACCTGTTGATATCATTGTACACAAGTATTTCAGATTCAGTATCATGACCCTGCCCTTCTCTCTACTCTACATATTCTGAATTCATCTTTACATCCCAATGTAGAAGTTTCACCTATGCTCACCCAAATTAAGTCATCCTAGACAACCTCTTTAGCATCTTTGGTATGCAGGCATTCAGCTGGTGCTGAACTTTCAGCTCTTAGGTCACATTCATGTCTTTTATTTTAATATCAATGTCTGGAATCAAGTTTCATTTCCTCAGTATGGTTCTAGTGTTGGCACAAATCATTGTTCTTTGTTTTTACCAAATCATTGTCTTTTTATACATTGAACTCATCTAATGACTGATTCCCTAGAAACCAAGCTTAATTTCTCAAAACACTTCATCAGTAAGCCTTAAGCAACATTCTTATATACAGACATACCATACTACTACAATTTCTACCTTTAACATACACCTGCACTGTTCTCATCGAGAGTTTCTGAAACCAACAAAAGCCTTATAAATTCAGCATCCAAACACCTTTCATCATGGAGGCCCTTTAGTTTATCTGGTTTTTAAATAAGAAGGAACAATAACACAGGTTAAGGTTAACCCATAACTAGCAATTTTCAGCCACTCCAATGTGTGGGGTGTGTGTGTGTGTGTGTGTGTGTGTGTGTGTGTGTCCCTCTCGACCTGCCCTCCATTTTCCTTTTTTTTTTTTTTTTTTGAAACTGAGCTTTTTTAGGTAGACTAACCCTGCATTGTCTTGTCTAGTAAACTCAGTATAATACAGTTTATCTCAAGCTCATGATTTTCCTATATCAGCCTCCCCTGCCTTCAGAATTGTATGTATTTATTGCATTTAAGACGTTAAATCTATATGATCAATACTCAGATCTCTTAAGCACAATAATAGCAAGGTCTCACATGACATTCCAATATGTTTCTCTTGCCAAAGAAATTTTCATTTGGCATCAAAGAAAGAGAATCAAGTATCCTAGGCAATCAATGTCTCCCACATGTTTTTCTTTTAATCCTTCCAGTTCTCTGAAAAAGAGACATGTCAATGTATCATCCTATGAATTTTTACAGGATTTTTATTTCACTGGCTTAGTAAAGATGACATTTCTAAGCTACAGTACAAAAACAGCTCAGTTACAATTGTAATCTCAGGCAGAAGTAATTTAGAAAAGGTAGATAGAGACCAATGATATGAGAAATCCAGAAATGTACATAGACACACAAAAGATGACAAAGGAAAAACAAAAACAGTATATAAACAAGGGTTATATGAATAGTTGCTAGCAATACATGCAGATATGTTTGTACAGAGGCCTGACAGTGTTCCTGGAACATAGATTTCCACACTTCCAGGACTTTTCCTTCTATGACCCAACTGTGAAAAGGAAGACTGACTGTTTTAAGTCTAAAAGCATGCCTTGATACTTCTATGTTATTTACCACTTTTGCTTCATAAAAATGTAGTTCGGCAAAGTGCATTGCAATGCTGAAACCGAATCCACCCAACTCTGGTTGATCAAATTTGTCTAGTGTCTTCATATCATATAAGCCATGTTAAGATAGCTACCTGGTAAGTACAAGACCCTGTTCTGAGGGTTTTGTGGAAGTTATGTCAGATAAACCTCACAAAGTAGATACCACGAATCACAATTTCTGGATTCTTAATGAAAGCTTGGAATAGATAACATACCCAGTCAGTACATCAAAGCTAGTGAGAAAGCTCAGTTGTGATTTATGGTACACTAGATGCTCTTTCTAATGTCTTACAGACAAATAAACCATGACTGACATTCTGACGACATAATGTGTATCTTGTTTTCTAATAGAAGAAAGCAGGGATCAAGGAAGGTGACTTTGGATGAAAAGAATATAAAAAAGAATAAGGAATAAAATCCTTTGTACTATGGTTTCCCAAATGACAAAGAAGAGCCTATAAAGTCAGAAAAATGACAGTAAGATAAATAAGATTTTAAAAAAAATATACTATATCATGGGATGAGCATGTGGCTGAGTTGATAGAGTACTTGTCTATGACATAGGAAGCTTTGAGTTACCAAGCATGGTGGTACCAACCTAGGCAGGAAGATCAGATCCTTGAAGTCATCTTCAGTCACATAGTGATTCTGAGAATAGCCTGTCTATCTGACAAGAACAACTATTGAAGGGTTATACAGAAAAAGGGGAGAAACTAATTATTTGATTACTGAAATAAGTAACATTTTCTCCCTAGGTACTTGTTTCAACAATTTGCATCCAATTTATTACAATTCAATCAACAGGGGAGGTACGTTTGAGGTCATGCCATGTGTTATCATAAACTCCTTCTCACAGAGATAATCCTGAAGTCATTAGAGACCCTGATAAATATTTTGGAGTCTACTATGTAGTCAGAATTCTCTGGGAATGCAGAGCACATGTCTCACATTGAAGTTTATACACAGGTGAAATTATCACACTTCTGTATTAAAAACATAACGAATAGTACTTTCAATTATCAAATAGAGTTATGTGTGCTTCCAAGGAGAAATACATGCTTTTCTCTCTATTGGAAGCTTGCCTAGCACCTTCTGGTACCATAGAAGCTAGTCCTCAGGGAGGAGGCGTTCAAGAAAGATACATCCCAGGTCCTTTGGGTCCTGTGTTCAAAGTTCATGGCACCTTCAGCAATACAGGAAAATATCAATAGTCTAAAATGTCTAGGAGTCTCTTGGTCAACCCTGAAGAACAACTCACAAGAGAGTTGTTATGCTTCTTATGCTTGATGTTGAGATTGGGTCTGCGGTTCTTGGGGGCAACATTGTTAGACAAGATAGAAACTTTTTATTCAAACTCTGTGTGTGTGTGTGTGTGTGTGTGTGTGTGTGTGTGTGTGTGTGTGTGTGCATATACAGACTTACATGTATCATAGGTATTGTTAGATAGTAGTATGAATCCTTATGATTTTTTTTACCTATATATCATTACTGTTATTTTACTTCTTTCTTTATTGCCTTTCTTGTTTCTAAAGTCCCCTCATTTTGCTAAATGCCCCCAGACAATTTGTACCCTGTACCCACTTCTGTAGTGTTCTTCAAATTTACATCTGGTAAAATAGATCACATGGGGCTACAATACAACACAACACGCAGAACATTGTTTACTAAGTGATCATTTTTATTTTTTATAGTATTTTTTTCATAGTCTGAGACAAGGTCTTACTATACAATTTTGCTGGCCTGGATTTACTAGAAATATCAGGTTGGTTTATAATTTGCAGAATCCTCCTGCCTCTGCCTTCGCTTCCTAAATATTGGGGTTAGAGGGGTACACTGATATGTTCGATAATGGCAACTTCTTATGCTCTGTTGTCATTGTACTGGGACTCTCTATGCAATAATGCTTTCTGTTATATGGTTAAAGTATATAACAATACATACCTGAGAGGAATTCAGCTTCAGGAGAGTTTATACTGGGCTACAATTTCTTTTATGATAATACTTACAAATTGCCTGATGAATTGCACAATGGCAAATTAGATGGTCAAGTTTTGACAATTAAATTGCATATAGCTCTAAATGCCATAATCACAAAACTGAAAATAGATGATAGTAGAAAATGAATTCAGCTAACAGAATGCGAAGATTTGCAGTCTGAAAGCTATCACAGAAGACATAAATTATGTTTGTAGTTGAGCTAGGGGTCAATTTAATAAATAAAAAGACACATAGATTTTACAACGTAAATATAATTACTTGCCTCCTTTTCTGAGGCTTGGAAGTCATTAAGAAACCTCTGATTCTCCTACCCCAAGTCAGCATCAAGAAAAGAAAGGTTTTGACCAAGCTGATCATGCAAAAATTATTTCAAACTTCAATTAAGCTTAGATGTAGAGGCATATATTTTAAAACATCAAATGCTAAGTATTAAGTAATATATTTCCTGCAAAAATCTAAATGAAGATGACATAGACTACTCTTATAAATTTAAAAATTATTTATAACTTTTGGTAGAAAATACTTTCACCAAAACAAGCATTGCTCTATTTCTGAGCTCATAATTCAACAAAGAAAACACAAGGAATAGTTTTTAGGCATAGTACCTGTGGCATATGTCAAACTATGCACATTTGGTTTCAAAAATTCTATCTGTAAAATTTGCAGTTTCTTTAACGCTGTATGAATACAGCAAATTCTATCCCACAGGCTTCCATATTCATAACCAAAATGGAATCATGCTAAAGCAATGATAATTTATACTTTCATGGCATTGTTTCCTCTGAGGAAAGCACTTTATAGTTTCTTTTATTCTTCTGAAATTTAAGTGAAAATCAGAACACTTTCTGCCTTTTAAATTTGGAAGTACAAATAGCACATAAGATAGTGTCAGTCAAACCAAAGGAATTCTACCCTGTTAAAGACACAGGGAGTCTGTGTCTGTTGCTGAAGGCCCTCCTGATTTAATCATTGTGATTTCATAAGTCTTGGGGAGAAGAATAAAAGAAAATCTTTATTCCTGTGGCTGCTACAATGAGGTTTTAATATTGAAGATATTGGGTCTTGAGGGATTTACAATGAAAGCCTTTAGCTAGCTACACCTCTAAGTTTTGAAGCTGCAAAAACTATTAAAATAAAAAGAATGTAAAATGGCAAACACCTTGATGCAAGGCCTTTGCAGCAGGATTTAGTGTTAAATGAAGCCAACCTATTTCTACTTTGTAGTTTTGATAGATGTCCAAAGGGCCTTTTGAAAGTAAAACAAAATGAAAAGAACAAAGGCTGAGAGATCATTTCACTGGAAGACCCTTGGTTTATACAGTAGTTCAATTTTGGCAAGTCAATATTAGAAAGCTCAAGAAATACTAAAGGAGTCTATCCCTCCAAAACACATTTCATATCTCATCCAACAGCATACTCTAATAATGTTCATTTCATCATTTCTGAAATTAGACTTGTATTTTTATTCTTGGGGTGTCATACCAGGTTAGCTCCAGTCTGTAGGAGCATTAATATACTGCCTTAGTAGCGTAGTATTTCATATGTACTAACTTTGTTTGAATGAATTAGCTTATAAGAAAATCTTTTTAGAGTATTTGTTCCATATTATGATCAAAGCTAGACTCTGAGAATGAGACCAAGGTGTAGTTTTCTCTACACATAGTCATCGCAAACTACCTGGCAAAACCAACAATAAACTACTAATTATCTATTTTAAGTAAACCTGAGGAAGCAGAAGCAGTGTTGTTGGAGATTTTGATACACTTGCCTCGTTAAGGGCTCAGAATGACTCTAAATAATTGATGGACAAATCGATACTGAAAGATGATTTTTGCAATTAATCCCCAGGACCCAAGACTCCAAGGCATACCTGTGGTCTTAGCACCCAGGGACAATTGGAGGCTAGCGAGTCAGGCTGTATGAGCAAAGAACCACATAAAGATCTGTATACATAAAAGAGACCAGCTAGTTTATATATAGCTTGAAGGCAAAGGAAGAAGCGATATACAGCTAACTTGCATACACAGATTGACTGGCTTTATCGGTTCGAATACTAAGGAATCCCCTCTCCAGAGGGAAGTACAGGGAGGAAAAAGACAACAGTGGTGGTGCATCCCCTACTTTATCAGCTGACAAGCTGTCAGCCAAATAACATATGTTGATGCCAGTTTTCAGGTGGCAGAGAGGAAAAGACTAGCTGGCTTTAAAAATGAAATGACCTTTTGTCCCTAAGAAGTGGATCGAAGTTTTCCAACGTGAGTAGAGAATAAACGCCCAACTCTTACGGTAAAATCGGAGAGATTTCGGAGTACAGGCATACTCCACCGGCTTGTTTGATTATGGAATTCCACAGATGTTCAGGATCAATTGCTGTATGACAAGATTTTTCCTGAGAAAATTCAAAACATGTCTATTCACTTCAGATAGGGAAACTGTGACAGATCAAAGAGAAGATGTTTGAGGGGCTGACATTTAAACATGAGCTTAGATTAAACAAAAACAAAAGGTCAAGAATAACAAAGAAGTATGTATTAGGCACTGACTGGAGATGACAAGCATTCAGTTGAAGTGAAACAGTGAATCTGGTAGAGAAGCAGGGACTTTGTATCCATCAGATGGAGTATAGAGGTTAATACAGAAATAATATAGAAAATATAGACTATTTCCAGAGCCATTAACATGCTTCCTGTTGCTTTCCATGGTTATTTACATCCTTTCTGTATATCCCAGTAACACTAATTTGTTTGTATTTTTATAAATTCTTATTTTAAAATGCTATAAAAGTAGAATCATAAGTAAACAACCTTTTGAGATGGTCATTTTCCATCAAATGTTTTTCTCTAAAGAGTCACAGATTGTTGGATGCAATAGCAATGTGTTTCCTTTATTCACTGACATTAAAGACTATTTGACCACTCAGAGAGAAGAATATCTATGTAGTGCAATTAGAACGCATCCTACCTAAGCTTACATAAACATTCATTTTGGCATGAAAATATTTTTCAATTCTTAAATATACAGTAATTCACTGATGGTTAAGAAAGCCTTCCCTTGCTTTCCAAAGAAGTTATACAATTCTACATTCCCTCCAGCACTAAATAACCTAAAATTTTCATATACTCGCTGTGCTTTATGTAATCATTTCTATTTTAGCCTTTTTGAAATGCATGCTCATATATCTTGATATTTTCTAGTCTAATGATAATAAACATCTCTTTATAGGCTTTTTGAGGTCTGTGTAACCTACTCATAGAAATGTTCATCACTGCCTATTGTCTACTTGGGTTTATGTTTCACATTTGGAATTTTTGAGTTCCTTATATACTTATATACTAACCTTTTAATGATATATAATTTATAATTATCTCATCTAATATGTATCTTATCACTTTCAGCTTCTTCACAGAGTTTTTCTCAGAACAAAACTTCCTAATTTGGATGACTTTCTGTATGTTACTGTTTTATTTTATAAGTAATGTTTTAATACCCATGTTAAGAACTTTTTACCTAAACCTAGATCTTAAAAATTTTGCTCTATAGTAGATCTGCCTGTTACAACATTTTATACTTTCTGTTGTTTGTTTGGTATTAATTTGTGTTTGAAAAATGAGACAGATATTATTTGTTTAGTTATAAAATTATTTCAGTAGTTGGTTGAACATGCTATTCTTTCTTCATCAAATTTATTTTGCACTTGATTCAGACATCAGTTGTGGGCATATTTATGAGTTTATTTTGTGGAACTCTATTCTATCTCTCTGATTTATGTTTGCCCCTCCACTAATACCATGTAACATTAATTATTATAGCTAGTGTATCAATGTCACAGTAAGATATACAAAAGCAAGTTTCTCTTATTTTGTTTAATTGTTTTAGCCATTTTGAAACTATTAATTTTTATATTCATTTTTAAATATTTTTATTTCTTTCTACACTAGACTTTTAACTAGTGTTAGAATTGGTATCTATACATATGGTGTGTGCTTCAGTCCGTTAATACACAATGTCTCTGCATTACTTTACCTCTAGATCATTTCAGTGTCTTCACCTATGAGTGTTTTATAAATTACATCATTCAAGTTCTGCACTGTTTTATTTTATACTAGAGTATTTCTTTCTTAGTAAATTTATACTATTGTGTCTTTGCATGCTTTCATTAACTGAAAGCAATACCATTGATTTTTAAATTGTATAATATTCTAGTTTGTGTTTGACCTATTATTTCTGGAAAGTGAATAAAATGTGACTCTAATAGAGCATCTCTGAATCTTCCTGAGAAGAAAAGGAAAGATCATATCATTGCTACTGGATGGAGGTGGAAGTCTTTGCAAAATGTCTCTCTCAATACTCTGACCCCTTGTAAAGATGAGCATCCTGGTCCTAATTTGGCTTCTCCATCAATACTTTGGTAGAGATTTTGGCATTTCATTACAACCTAGGTAAGATATGTATCTAAATTACCATATAACCCCCAGCGTTTGCTAGCTTGAATAAAGAATTTTCTAAGAAATGTGAGTAAAATAACATGACTATATTCTAAAACCAACCAACCTGCCAGGTTGCTTTTTCCTAAGTCTATAGGCTAGAAAAAGAAGATATTTGCTTAGTTTTGCTTTGCTTTGGTTTGCTTTGAGGCTGTGTTTATATTTTCAAATTGTATCATTTTCAACTCTAAGTGTAACATATCTGAAGCAGAAACAAAATCCCTCAAACTCCCTCACAATGTCATTTCATGAGTCTTCAAATCCCAAGTCAGTCAACTTTTCTCTCTTTGCATATCAAAATTTATGTATGATAAACAATCCTTACAGATACAGAAACCTCATAATATCATTTCACAAACTCCTTCCACTTTTCTATGTGGGAGCTAGAGATTTCAGTGACAGATCAAGGGCATGGACCCCAGGCTGAAGCTTCTTAGTTAAATGTTTTTAATTTACTTGATCTTTTGATGAATTATTAAAATATAATTCTCACTAACTTCCTCACTATATTTGAACAGACACAGTAGGGCTGTATGATAGATTAGTTGTGGAGTGAGAAAGGAAGAAAGGACATTGAGATAGCTCTGGGGGTTGAGGTTGAAATGATGCTACTGGTTGAGATGGAAAAGATAGCTGTGAGGGCTTGGAAAACCAAGAGTCTATTTTAGACATGCTGATTTATGTGTGGCAATGTACATGATATTAAACATTAATAAATATCTGGAGGTCAGGATGATGATGGGAACAGAAGTTAAAGCCAGGATTCATTAACCTTTTAGTGCTTAGCAATTCCAGCTGCGTAACCACATGGATATAGACAGAGAAAAGAATATCATCTGCTGGCTTTCCAGCAAAATGATTGTCATTGGAGACAGTTGTAGAAAAATGCAACACGAAAGGAATTTTTGTAAACTAAAATCAGAAGTACTGGGAGACAAATCATAGCATCCTATTTCTCAAGGCTCATATTGGAAACTATTGAGCCCTTGGAAATTCTTTAAAGTTCAAGCAAGAAATTTCTCCTTCCACCAGTAGCTTTGAAAGCCTTATGATGGATTCTCCCATGTTTTCTGAAATGAAATGAAAATCAAGAGTTACAGTGAGTTCAGCTCACTGCTACGCAAGCACTTTCCTGAGGCAGGACTTAAAATATGCTAATAGGAATGTAAAAACACTAAATTTATTTTATGTCCATAAGATTCACACTGAAATATTCATCTTCAGCTGTAGATCCCTATCTTTATGTTTAATTTAATGAAACCAAAGGCATTTGAATAAAAAGTTGAAAATTTACAATAAACAACTGTTTGTCATGACAATTTATTGCTGGCATGCGGTATGCCCATGGATATAATTTTATGGTGTTTAGACGCAAACATGTAGCATTATCTTTCATATCTGTAAGCACTCTCTTCTCTGCTTCTCCTCCTCTCTTGGAATGATTTCCAGAGCTCTTTGTTCTCTGTGTAGCCCTGAAAATGGTGGGATGAGGCTACCCTCTTACCATTATGTTCTCAAATCACTTTTTTAAAGACTGGACAAGGCTGGCCAACAACCTGGTTAAATAAAACCAGAAAACCTCAAGAGATAGCACACACACACACACACACACACACACACACACACACATACACACACCACTCTCGATAAATACAGACACCAGAAAAGAAAAAGAAGGCACTTGGGCGGACTTTATTACTCAGAATATTTGTAGGGAACATTTATCCCATCAGCACATTTTTTCTTGTTACCACTGATGTAGATTTATTAAAGGTACCATTCAATAAATTCACCTTATAAAAAGCCAATGAATATAGATCTCAATCTAGTCACTTTTGGAGTGTAAATTAGGTATGATCTTTAAGGTAACAGTTATAATCCTTACTGAGAAAGAGGAGCTTTATTCTCGGGGCTTTTTAGCTATTCCTCCAAAAATAAGATAAGGAGTTTGAGGGGCTTTGATTAGCCCTACCCAGATCCTGTGTCCCAACTTTAAGAACATTTTATGTGTACATAGAACATGGCCATGCCCTCCACAAATGTCTCAGCAATTCTGCAGAGCCTTTGTAATTATTTCCCAGAGTCTATCCTGTACAAACAACTCTAAGCCAAAAGGAAGTAAAGGATGATTCTTCGAAGGAGATGAAGGATCACATCAACTTGAAGTGACTTCTCCAGGTGATTGCAAAAGCATATTTATCAACATATAAAAATCAACTTAGATTATTTAGCATTTCCTTACCTGTGGTCCACCATGTATGTCTTCTTAGGTATCTCCCAGGCATTAAGGGTAAATATCTGTAAGATTGGTCTATGTGTAGTGGTGAGCAAATGTCCAAAAATATGTGCTGACTATAAATGAGAATATTTGGTTTCAAAAATAGAAGAAGGGCAATATCTGAGTTGTGGGCCTTTTAAGACACTAGGAAGTATGACATCAAATGAAGATAGGAGTAGACAGACTGACAGGCTGTATAGAACAGAAAATAGTGCAGATCTCTTGGAAGGACTCCGTCTTGAAAGCCCTCCTGCCCCAACTGTTTCAGCTGCCTTATTCATGGTCTCAGTGTATCATATGTTGACTGTTTAAGCACTCACTGTATAAAGTAACTGCCACAGTCTAATTCCAGAACTTATATGTCTATATCCCCCACTAACAAAGAGAGGTAACTTATCTGGTTTTCCATTGTCACTGGGAATCTAGCATAATGTACAATAAATGACACTACTGTAAGCAATTTTTCATTAACTAAATTAAAAAAGAAATATTTTTTTACCAAAATGCTAACTAAAAGTAAAGAATATTATATGAATCATTATGTGCTGCTCAGCTTAAAGAAAATCCTTTTGAATATGGAATGATGAGACTAGGTCCCTTATATAAATACTGAATATGGGTTTTAAAAATTAGCATTGATTTCATACACCATTTGCATATCTATCATTAAGAGCTCCATAACCATATTCTAAACTTTGTGCCTGAAACCAATGGCAATTATTCAATGTTCTCTCCTAAGTAAGTATCTCAGTTTCTTCTAAGTTTTTAAGTAAGATACTCAACCAAGAACTATGAGAAGAATTATGCCTTCTTTACAATGCTTGGGGGGGAAATGTCTGATTTTCTAATGGCATCTAGGCACACATTGGTTTATATGTCTGGAATTTTCCTGCTCACTATTGACTAGGCCTTAGCTGTGGGTTCTTTTGAGGTTGAGTGTGAAATACTTACTACTGATGTCTCCTTGTAGTTTTATGTTTCTTTACAGTACATAAGGAGTAGGTTCTAAGATCAAGAACCCCAGAGACAGCAGCTTCTATTCCTTTTCTACAATATAGCTTCAGAAATCATATTTCCAGTCAAATGGAGTTCCAACAAAGATTATTAGTATCACACTATAAAAAAAAATAGACTGAGAGAGATTTCTGCAATGTACATGGACAAGACCATCTACTACAGTTTTTCTGGCTACAATAATTCATATCCTCAAACACACAAAACATCTTTTCCATCAAAACTGCAAAGATCCTTTCTATTACAGCAATGGGTTGATATGTACAACAGTCTTCTAAATGATGCTGGATGTGGTTCCTCAGCAGAGAGTTCTTAAATGCATTCTTAAAAGACTACACCTCACAAGTGGAGAATTATAATCAAGCAGATGGGTTATGTATCTGTTTACTGGGCAGAGTCGTCCATGTAAACCTGGGTTATAGTAGTAGAACACTCAGATTACTCTCTAACTTCCATCCACTGGAAAGGAAGGAGGCTGTAGCTACTGCTTAGTAGATTCTATATTTTAAGGCACAAGAATAAAAGCCTAAATTCTTATCCCCAACACTCATGCAAAAAGACGGATACACTCACTTGCATCTATAACCCCAGAACTGGGAAGAGGAGAGAAAAAGGAAGACTTCTGGTACCAGCTCACTGGCCAGCCAGTCTAGCCAAATCTGTAAACTCCAAGGTCAGAAAGAGATCCTGTCTCAAAAACATGGTACAGAGCAGCTGAGAAAAATATCTGTGCCTGTTAGGTTTTGCCAACCTGACATTAGCCTGGACATACCTTAGAAGAGAAAATTTTAATTAGGAAAATGCCCCCCATAAGATTGAGCTGTATGCAGGTGTGTGGAGCATTTTCTTGGTTAATGAATAATATGAGAGGGCTTATCTCATTGGGGGTAGTGCCTTCTCTGGGCATACAGTAATGTATGGTAAAAGAAAGCAGGCTTGGAAAGCTATAAGTAGTAAGAAGCATTCTTCCATGGCATCTGCTTCAGTTCCTGACTCCAGGTTTCTGCCTTGAGATCCTGCTTTGACTTTCCTTAGTAATGGACTGCAACTTAAATGTATAAATATGAAATTCTTTTCTCCCCAAGTTGCTGTTGCTCATGATCTTTTAACACAGTGGTAGAAATCTTAATTAAGACAATGCCCAGTGACTCATCTCTCCCCTAAACTGAAGATAGCAGGAAAGATTCCTGTAAGTCAGAACTCCCCAGTAAAATCCAGTTGACTGGACACTCCTATCTACAAATCTCATCTTAATCTCCAGTTTTTACCCGTTGACCTCAGCAGCAACCTGAGACCCACAGTCCCCAGAAACTGTTGAATCAAGAGTGGCTACCTGAGACCCACAATTCATCAGCACCTATTGGATCAAGAGCTTTTATAGGATCAAAAGCTCTTTGTGGATCAAGAGCTCATATTGGACCAAGACTGAATCCCTGAGATACAGAATTAGCCAGCTCTCATTGCATAAAGCACAGTTCATGGTGACACAGAATACTCTACCTCCAAGTGGATCAAAAGCTTAGACTGAACCAAGAGAGGCTTTCTGTAAAACAGAGACAGCCAGAACAGATTGCTCCAAAATTAGCTTCCTGAGATACAGACAAATCCTGCAGTGATCCAAGAAAGCAATGGGCATATGCCAGTGCAAGAATACATATAACAACATAAAGAGCAACATGGCACCAACAGAATCTGGTGGTTCTACAACAAGAAGATGTGATCATGACAATCTTGAAGAAGCAGAAGGAAACAACCTTAAAAACAATTGTATGAAGATAATATAAGCCCTAAAAGAGGAAATAAAAACTCCTTTAAAGAAATAGAAAAAAAGACAAACAAAAATTAGAAGAGATCAATAAATTCCTTGAAAAAAATGATGAAGGCAGATGCAAAGATCCATAGCTAAACACCAGGATGAGCTTATGGAGGAGAGATTGCATGAGGAATGAGATCAGGATCATGATGGGGAGACCAATGGAGTACACTGTCCCATGCTGTTGGGAACCGGCGGACTCTGAAATAACAGCTGAGTAGCTTCAATGGAACAGATCTGGACATTTTGAATATAGATGACAGTTGAAAGCCTTGAGCAATTTGTGGAGCCTCTTCAAATAGGACCAGAGTCTATCCCAGGTCCTTGAACTGGCTTCTTGAAGCCCATGCCTATCGGAAGGAAAACACATTTCTCAGCCTTGATACTTGGGGGAGGGACTCTTTCCTCCCTCAGTTGGATATGTCAGACTGAATAGACCCACCTTGGGATTCCTTGCCTCTATGGGAAGTGAACAGGGGGAGGGCAAAGAAAGGGGGAGGAGAGAGGTTGGGGAAGGACTGAGAGGACGGGTGGCAGAAGGAGCAGTAGTGGGTATGGGAAAAAAATTAAATAATAAAATAAAATAAAGACAATGCCCAGTGTGCTCAGATTCATGCTCGTTCTCTCTCTCTCTCTCTCTCTCTCTCTCTCTCTCTCTCTCTCTCTCTCTCTCACACACACACACACACACACACACACACACACACACACACAGCCCAGGAGAAAGGGGGAGGGGAAGCCAATGGAAGAAAAACAGTAGTCACTCTTTCATAGAAATTCTAATATGCATCTTGACACATATTGTCATTTTGTTTTCTAAAATTCAGTAGTTGCCCTGAGATATGATTCTGCACAATTCATACTTCTGCTTTGTGGACTTGAAGTCTCATGTATTAAGCTAGCTCATGAGTAAACCTCTCAACGGTTTCATCCTAGCAAACTGAGGCCAAATGTTCTTCCTTTTTGTATTCCATTCCCTTTAGTCTAGGGTAGTGATCCTTCCACTAAAAGCTACTTAAAATTCCTGGGAGTTGTTCTATGCAATATCTGGTGTTCATGTTGCACATTCAAGACCATAAGCATAAATCTTATCTCAGAGAGTTTCTTTCTACTTGAGCATGATAAAAGATTGCTACGGTTAAATAGGTATCAAAATGTAGAAACCTTAGCAGTCAATACAGAGATCTAGGCATACCCTTAGTATTCTTGGAAGATTTTGGTCTATCTAACTCTATGAGGCTCTGTTTTATACCTTTCTGAGTCCTTAGGAAAATAAACATGGTCATATTCTTGCTTTATTTTTTATCATAACTTTCTGACAGTGACATGGGTTGGGTCCAAGCTAAAAATCTATTTCTCAGAGTCATTATCTATTTGAAGAAGTGAGAATGAAAAAGGTTTGCTTTAAAATGCAATGAATTGTGGGTCTTCTGCATTTAATCATCTTTTCTTTAAGGTTTCTCTTTTCTGTCAGATTTTATCAGAAATGCCAAAGAGAAGCTCATTGGCATTCTCAATATATTACCTGGAAAGGTCTTTAGGTAGATCATGAAATTCATTAGATATACTTACTATTTCCATGTACCACATGTGGCAATGCTAATAAATGTTCATCCCTTCATAGCAAGGGTTCCTTCACCTCCAGTCCTCAATAACATTTGATGCCTTCCTTGTATGGGTAAGCAATGGCTTGGGTGTCACCATTTTTGCTTCCAATGCTAACATATTCTAAAATCATATAGGTTTTACCTAGTTCTTCCTTAAGGGATACTAGGCTTTAGTGTCCCCTTAGTGTCTTTCAGTCTTCTATGGATACAGAGCCACATATGAATTGTTTAGCTTAGTTTGGCCCCTCTTCCCATAGCCATCTGTTGCTGAGCAACAAATCACCCCAATATGTATTGGTAATTTTGCCATGTCTCAGTTTCCATGCATCTAAAATTTGGACAGAGCATAAGAAAGATGGTTTGCCTCAGATCTTTGAAATGCAAAGCCTTGATTAAAGACCTCAAATGTTGGAGGGAACCTGAAGAAAAACATGTGATCTCATCCAAATCTTTGGTCACGTAGGTGTCTTGAGGCTGCTGCTAGTTATCATCTGGGATATCAGCAGGTGTTAATAAACCTATGTCTTCTTATCAGTAGACTTGCTGAAGACCCCACCAATTAGCTTTGATAATAATTACTGGGATCAAAGAATAAGCTACATTGTCATTTATGACCTAACTCTGGAATTCACATGATGTGTCACAACTGCTTTATGGAATAGCATTCCCAGATGTAAGGACAGGTAACAGAGACTGCCATCTCCTATAGCACCAAACTTTCAAAGGGAGAAATGTCCATTATATATTATAAAAGAATCAGAACAGGAAATATCATTGCTTTAGTTTTGAAAAACACAATCTGCCACTAGTATTAAAAAATAAATAATACAAAGTATCTAGGTCTATATAACCCCCAAATTCTGAGTGTCATAAAGTCTCAAATTATCCTTCTTTATTTGATTTATCTTCTGATTTTAATGTTGGGAATAGTATTTAAGTATTTTACTATATTATAAAAATAGTTGAGAGTGAGTTTAAATAGCTAAAGTATATAAATATTATATATTCTGTACACTATAATACTTGAAATTTAGATTGAGGAGATTGCTCAAACACAGTGCTCTTGTATTAAACCAGAGTTCAGTTCCCAACACCTGTTTAAGTTTGCCCATGACAGCCTGTGTCTTCAGTTCCTAGAGCACACCACACCTCTGACCACCAGCTTTGGCATCTGTGCTGACAGGAACACACCTATATACAGCCTCATAAACAAATACATGAATTAAAAATAAAAGTAAATATTGAAAATGTTTAAATTTCTACAATTGCTTATATATCAGACTATTATATCCAACTAATCAACATTTTTTGTTCTTTAGGGAAGTTTCAGGAAATTCAAGAGATGCTGTCTTTGTTTTAGAAACTCACTTTCATAGCTCCAAGAGAATCTTGTACCAGTACAGTAACTATGCAGATCAAGAAGAACTCAGTGTGTCAAAATCTGACACATCCACTGGAAACAATACAGGTATGCAAGGCAGAGGTATAATTATTACAAATTTGTTTTTAGCCATTTATTGACCTTAAGAGTTCAGAGCCTATAATGCCATTCTCATTCAAAATGAATTATTATTTCATAACTTGAATGCTGACAGATCATCACTGTGACTAGTCTATTTAGTTCTGTCAAAGTTTGAAAAATTATATTTAAGGCACTTTCTTCTAGAATGTTCCATGTGTTTTTGAAAGAAATGTTGAAGTCTCATTTTTAAGGCTTCATTTGTCAACAGCATATTTTTTTAAAATACAATTTCAGAAAGGTGACATGAATATTAATGCAGATAAAATGTATTAACTTGTACTGCTGCCTTGAAAACAAGTTGCAGCTTCTCAGTGAGGACTGGTTCTATATCTACACATAAGTATTTTCATTTATTAACAATAGAATATAAACAAGTAAAGGAGAAAAAAAGAAAAGTCAAATTTTGACAACAATAGAACTACACGTATATGTGTGTGTATATGTGTGTATGATTAACCTCAACTATTAACCTATTTTAGAACATTTTTTAAGATTTTAACATAATTTTCAACATTTTTGTTATTTATTTTAAAATGAAACACATAAAATTACATGTGTGAATAATGTGTGAACTGGAAATAATAACTAATTAAGAAAACAAATTTAATTCCAAGAGAAAGGGGCACCACAAATAACTGGAATATTCACAATGTCACAAATCAAAATATTCACAAAGAGTTTATTACTCTAGAAGAGTCAGATGTCATCTTTTCAGAAAGAAAACTTTAAATTCTTTACAATTATTAAAGTATCTTTTGGTATGGGAAAAAGAGAACGAATTATAAAAGTTTAAGCAATGTCTCTTCAATAACATGCAGGCTAAATTTCTAAAATGATTACAATAAACAACATAGAAACTTGATGTAAAAATTTGAAGTAAATGAATATTGGACATCTCTAAAAACAGAAGAAGAATACAGGTAAAGAAATTCAATGGTTAAAGGGGGACAAGAAAAATGTAATTAGTGTGGTGAATATTCTTAGTTGTCAACTTGATAACATGTAAAATTAACTAAAAGCCAATCTGATAGATATACCTGTGAGGGACTTTTCTTAACTGAATCATTTTAAAACTCATTCTAAGTCTGGATCATTTGCTGTGGGAAGACCCAACTTAAATCTGGGCCAGGTAGCAGTATATAAAAGATACAGAAGAAGCAATCTCTTGTTATTTGCCTGCTTGCCCCACTGGAGCCTAACTCATCAGAATTCTGATGTATGACAAAAATCACCTGAGACATCCATTCTTGTGAACCAAACAACTATTAAATCTTGGAATTTTTTCCGAAAAACAGCTACTGTTAGACTGCCATATCTGTAAACCACTCTAATAGATCATGGTTTTATGTTCGTTCTATTTGCTCAGTTTCTCTGGAGAACTCTGACTAATACAAGCGGTCTTCAACCTCACCAATAATCACTTACATGCAATCATAACCCAATTTTAAGTCAAAATTAACACCCATAAAAGATAAAAAAGCCTAGGTGTATCATGAGTACAGGAACTTTTCTCTTAAAATTGTATAAATGGCTTTTTTCCTATCTGTCATTGCTGTAAGACACAGTAGATGGTTATACATCTTATTTTATCGTGTTTTAATCTGTGCTGTCAAGTGAATTCAGTCAAGTGTCATTTGGGAACAAATAAACACATTACTTAACTAGACCAGTTCTCTGTCCATCTTTCTCACTGGTATTTTCACGTATCTTTGGGTTTTGAACATATGATATGTTCAACAAGTTTAGCATAAGCTGTCATACCACACCACAGTACACAAATATAAAATATGTGAAAGCCATTTGAAATATTGGAATGAAAAAGTTGACAGTGGGCCAAAGAATTTCAAAATACTAAAGGCTTAAAAAACCTAAAACCTAAGTTTAATGAAATTTTTTCTTAAATGTTAGTATTCATATAAATTCTACTTTTTAAGGCATAATGGATATGAAGGCTACTAGGGAAAAAGCAAAGAAACTCATTGTTCCTACAAATAATTTCATAGCTGCATGCAGAGACAGCCTGTCAGTGGGATTGCCAGTTAGTGCTTATATCATTTGTCTGTATGAATTTCTTTCTTCTATCCTCAGAATCCCTTCCAAGCTGCTTTCCATTATAAGTAAAGATATTCTGTTCTTTTATAAAACTCCTTGAACAAAGTCTGTCTTGGGTATAAAAAGCTTTCCATTAACTAAATAAGGGGGCACAAAAGTGAAGTATAGAACTTACGATTATTTCATTGCTCTCCCTGTAGTGAGGCTGAGGTATTCAACAAGGAGGTGATGAGCTATACATGCCATGTACCTGCCTTTACATAATTCTTTTCAGATAACCCCTCTTCCGAATCTTCAGAACGGTTGTCATCACATCAGTGAAACACATACCCATGTTTATTGCAATGCAAACACGAATAAATATTCACATATACTTGTATTCTCTAAAGCACAAAACCAAGAGACTTAGAGAGCATATAAATGTCATTAGAGCTTCCCACCCCACAACCTGCCCAAATAAAAACTAAAACCTCTGGTGTTTCATTAGTGACAATACAATTAAAGTTTGTAATTGGTTTTATAAAAATGAATATACAAAAGGTTGTCCTGTTGGTATAGGGTACTAGTGACTTAGGGTACTAATATGCAAACATTAGAATTTAATTTAAAGATACATCTACCTATGAGAATTTTTACCTTTTAAATTACTTAGTTATGAATTATTAAAATAATCTCAGACCTATATTTTCTGAATACTTATCCTACTAAAAATATGAAGATATTAAAAGGATAAAGAAGAAAGTCATCACTGTTCTGGGCTCTTTCCTGAGAAGCCACAGCCCTCTACTGACTGCATCTTCTTCATGCATTTAGATTTATGATATGTAAAATATTCATATTCACATATATGGTAAACATACTAATTCATTTTAGATGTATAAAATATATATTTTGTATACATACAAAATTCCCTCTGTGACTTATTTCTAAAGGTTTTCTCTACTTAAAGAATGAACATACAAGCTTGAATGAAGGCTCCATGGGTAAATGCACCTTTCACACAATTGGATGACCAGAGATTAATATCTGGAATGTAAATCAAAGTTAAAAAAAAGAACTTATAACATTGACATTGCCCTCTGACTTCAATACATGTGTTGATACATGCACATACACACATGCATACTCACACATGTGTGAGTGTACACACAAGATAATAATAACCAACTTTTAAACCAAGTATACAGTTCTGCATACTGTCTTTCACAGACTACATTTACTTTTACATGAATATCTTTAGTCTAATTTTACTTGGTTTTGTGAATAGTCTTTCATGAGTTTTGTGACTGAAGATCTCATCAAAAGTTTTATAGAACATACACAAACTTATTCCCTAATTTACCGAAAGTTTCATTTCTCCTCCTATAAAATTTCCACTTTATCTTATGATAATGGAAAATGAGGGGAGGGTTGACATTTAAAGAATCTTTACCCCAATTAATCATGGCAGAATTGTCATATCACAACTGTTAGTAACACTTTTATGTTGAAAGCACACGATGCCACCATTGCTTTTCCTTCAATATTATCTTGACTACTTTTTCACATTTAATGCTATTTATAAATTTTTGACCATATCTCTCATTTAATGTGGAAAATCCATGATTTGAGTGGCTTTGCTCTAAATTATAGATCTGCTTTATGACAATGAAAATATTTTAAATAATGAATTTTCTTACTTACAATGTTTTATTTTTATCCCTACATATGCAGCTTTCCTGCATTTTTTTTAAGTAGCATTTAGGTACTTTAGAATTTTAAACCTAAGTTCCTTGAGTATCGGCTGCTGACTTTACTCATAGACATCTTACAGTTTTGTGTTTTTGTTGTGACTGTCAGTTAGTCCATTTGAATTTTGAATATGATTTTCCCTAGTTTGATGTTACATTTTGGAAGATAATTGCTTTCATAGGTTGATACTTTATTTAGCTGTCTTGCAAGTAACTTAATTCATGCTGATGGCTTTGAAGCTGATTCTCTTAAACTATTTATGTGACAGGCATCTTCCCAAGGTACCAGGGACATTGTCATTGCTGCTGTTACTGCTGCTCCTGGGATTGTTTCTCAGTGTCCTGGTAAATAATCAGGGCCTCCTTCCTACTGAAAATCTTCAATACAAAACAATCCAAATGTTACTCATGTTGTGGGTCTTTATAGATATTTCTATAAAGAATTATCAAAATAATGAACAGAAAACCAATTTTCTAGAGTCTATTACTTAATGCAGAAGAGAATGCCATTTAAATTACATTTTTCTTTAAATTGACCAATATTGTGTATTGCACTAAAAAGTTTTATTATTGTTAAACAATTCTTACATTTCTGAGGTAAGGACTAATTATTTATCATATATTTATTTTTAACCTTAATGTTTTATTCATTTACTTTACTCTTTATTTATTGTGTATGGCATGTCATGGTGCATTATGGAGGTCAGAAAACAACTTGCAAGAATTAGTTCTCTCCTTCCACCATATAGGACTCAGAGATCAAAATCAGGTCATCTGGATCAGCAGCAAATACTTCAGTCACTAAACAAATTTGCAAGACTTGTATTATATTATATAATTACATAATTATATAATGTAATATATTATATATATTAATTTTAACTCACTGTTTGATATTATTGGTAAACTTTTAAAAATTTTTAAATATTTATAATTATTTATATATCACCCCTTATTGTCTTTTATTAAATTAAACAATGTTTATATTTTTATTAATTATTTGAAATTTATATATTGTGTATCTCCATATCTAATAGTGAAAACCTTTTTAAGCAACTTTTTTATACTTATATTATTTTAAACAGTAGCTAGTATTAAATGATGTTTCTTAAGTGTCTAACCAGAAGCAAGAACTATAGAATGTTTACTTTTAGTTACCATGTTATTCTGTTTGCAATTTTAACTTATAAATGCTAGATTTGTTTAAGTACTGGTGTTTAGAATAATTACAACATATTCCTTATTACTAATTTTAATTAATCTTTTACTATTACCCCTAATACCCTATATATTCTTCTCTGTTTCATATTTCTCTTCTTGCAAAACACCCAAAAGTAATCCAAGCTTTCTCTATAATGATACATTTTTATGACTCAATCTATGTGCAAAACAACCCTATTTCTCTCTCACAATCAAATGTCAGGGAAGAGTGACAGGTGGAGATTGTTTATCTTAAAGTGCAGTTTTCAATATGTTCTTACATCTCATAAATCCAACGGATTTGCAGCAAATCTAATTTCAATCTATCATTTCCTGACATACACACCTTCTATTTCTCAGGAAGGTTTTAGGGGTTTGTTTTTGTCTTTTAGTGTCCTAAATCTCATTAGTTCTGGTAGTGCTCACAATCTGGCTGAGTGCTTTATAATCTTGCTGAATAATTTATATAGGCTTCACAATATAAAGAAACAGTATCTTTCAGTTTTTAAGAAATGTTTGACTGAGATTTCATCCAGTGCCAACCTACTGCTTTTGTTCTGTGTTCTGAATCTTCAAGTAGGTAGATCTGAGATGTGGGATCTATCATCTTTACCTTTGAGAGTTTTCCTATTGCCTTCTGCTTTTGCTCTGCATTATGCTGCAATTTTTAGTTGGATTTTGTTATTGTGTGGAAAAGTATCTTGACCATGTGACTAACTTCTCAATCCCAGTGATAGGATTCCAGGCATGCCTTCAGGGTAAAGAAAAAAATTCACTCTTTAGTTGTGGGGGTCATGCTGCTCACTGAGTTCATCAATTTTACTGTTATGTGACTGATAATTTTAATAACCATGGAATGTGATTGGTTAAATTTTACATAGGAACATCCTTTGAAACTAAAAGACTAAATGACACCTAGATTGGAAATTATTTCCTTACTGTTATAACAACTTGGGTTTTTTACTCTAAGTTCTTCTGATCATTACCTCTCTTGTCTCTCATGATGGCTTCCCTGTATACTTAATGTTTACTTATCTTTTAAAGGAGTGGTTCACAATCCAAACACTTTAATAAAGCTCCCCATGTTGTGGCGACCTCCATACTATAAAATTTTTTCCCTGCTATTTCATAACTTCAATTTTGCTGTTGTTATGAATTGTAATGTAAATAAATGAGATGCAACCCTGTGGGTCACGGTGCAAAGATTGAGAACCACTATTTGGGATTATGGTTTGGGGTGTAATTTTTTTTTGTTTTTGGAATCTTATTTAATGTCAGTGAATCTCAATTTCGGTATTAATAAGTACAAGTTTATGTTGCACTGAGAAGAAATTCAAACAATGAATGTGAAAGCATCACATCTAAAGCCTGAGACACTGAAAGCATACCACTCCTCCAGAGTCCATTCCCTTAATGCTCCCCAAGATCCATTCCCCTTCTGTGTCCCATCAGAAAAGAGTAGGTCTCCCACATAGAGCAACTGAGCACTGCATAACAAAATAGAATTTTTTATTGTTTTTTTGAAAATCAATATCAAACTTTATATTAAAAAACATTCAGAATAGATATAAAAACCCATACAGTAATATAACTTCTCTTTTCTCTAAAATACATGAAACATAAAAAATAAAATCTAAAGCTCCTCAAGCCAGTTTAGGCTCAGTTACAGATGAAGAAAGCACAGGAGGTTACAGCTAAAGCCCTCAGATGCACTATTTTCACCACAAATTTCTGCTAAGCAATCCTTCTACAGTCAAACCAGAAGTTGTGTGTGTGTGTGTGTGTGTGTGTGTGTGTGTTTTAAATCACTTTATTCACTCATCATTTTTCAATGAAAAAAGAATGTTTGTGCTTAAAGCCAACTAATGAGTGAGTATATACCCTGCTTCTCTTTCTGGGTTCGTGATACCTCACTCAGGAGGATATTCTCCAAATCCATCTATTTTATGAGGCCACAATAACCCTGATACCCAAGCCACTCAAAGACACAACAAAGAAAAAGAACTACAGATCAATTTCCCTCATGAATATTGATGATAAACATTTTATGTTATGGCTTTTTTGGTTTTAGTATTTTCTTTGACTGATATATCTATTTGACCTACTGAGTCTTCCACTTCAGAGATTCTATCTTCCATCTCTTGAACTCTGTTGGTTATGCTTGTCTCTGTGGTTCCAGCTTTTTTCTTCAGGTTTTCTATTTCCATCTTTGCCTCATTTTGCACCTTTTTTATTGCTTCTATTTCAGTTTTTAGTTCCTGGCATGTTTCTTTCATAGATTTGTTCATCTCTTCCAATTTTTTGGTTGTATTTTCTCCTATTTCTTTAAGGGAACTTTTCATATTCTCTTTGAGAGCTTCAATGATCATCATAAAGGGATTTTTGGTGTTGCTTCCTTCTGTTTCCTCTTCATTGCTCAGTTCAGGTCTTGTAGTTGTAGGATCGCCACTTTCTTCTGGTGTTACCTTATTGTTCTTAAATTATCAACAAAATTGTGGCAAAATAAATTCAACAACAAATAAAAAAAAGACATTCACCATGATCAAGTAGGCTTCATCCCTGAAATGCAGGGATGGCCATCATATAAACAAACTGAATGAAAAAAAAAAAAAAAACCACATGATCATCTCCTTAGATGCTGAAAAAAGCCTTTGACAAAATCCAACACTCCTTTATGATAAAAGTCCTGGAGAGATCAGGAATACAGAGAAAATGCCTAAATATAATAAAGGCAATTTACAAAAAGGAAACAGCCAACACCAAACTAAATGGAGAAAAACTCAAAGCAACTCTACTAAAATCACGAACTAAACAAGGCTGTCCCCTTATCTATTCAACATAGTTCTTAAAGTTTTAGCTAAAGAAATAAGGGGGGAAAAGGGAAATAAAGGGGATACAAATTGGAAAAGAAGAAGTGAAACTCTCTTTATTTGCAGATGATATGATTGTAAAAATAAGTGACCCACAAAATTCTACCAGGGGACTTCTAAAGCTGATAAACACCTTCAGTAATGTAGCAGGATACAAGATTAACTCAAAGAAATCAGTAGCCCTCCTATTAACTAAAGATAAAAGGGCTGAAAAAGAAATAAGGGAAACATCACCTTTTATAATAGCTGCAAATAACACTAAATACCTCAATTTAACTATAACCAAAGAAGTAACAGATCTATTTGACAAAAACTTTAAATCACTGAAGAAATGAAATTGAAGAGGATATCAGAAAATGCAAAGATCTCCCATGTTCCTGGAGAGGTAGGATCAACATAGTGAAAATGGCGATCTTATCAAAAGCAACCTACAGATTCAATGCAATTCCCATCAAAATCCCAACACAATTTTTTACAGATCTCGAAAGAACAATACTGAATTTCATTTGAAATAACAGGAAAGCCAGCATTGTCAAAACAACTTTGCTCAACAAAGAATCTCAGGAAGCATCATCTTCTCTGACATCAAATTATACTATAGAGCTACAGTTATGAAAAGAGCTTGGTATGGGCATAAAAACAGACTTGTGGATCAATGGAATCAATTTGAAGACCCTGACATTAACCCACACCCCTTGAACACCTGATTTTTGACAAAGAGGTGAAAAATATTCAATGGAAAAAGATAGTATCTTCAACAAATGGTGTTGGCATAGCTGGATGGTAGTGTGTACAAAACTGCAAATAGATCCAAGCCTACACAAAACTCAAATCCAAGTGGATCAATAACCTCAAATAAAGCCATCTACACTGAACTTGATAGAAAAGAAAGTGGGAAATACTCTCCAACAAGATACAATTAAGACTAGGCACAAACCCTCAGATCAAGACTAGGCAGGGCAACCCAGGAGGAGGAAAGGAATCTGCAGGTGAAAGAATCAATGACACCTACTTCCATTGTTAAGAGTTCCACACAAACACCAAGGTAACAAATATAGCATATATTCAGAGCACCTAGAGAAGACCCATGCAGGCTCTGTGATTTCTTCTTCAGTCTCTCTGAGCCCCCATAGGCCCTGCTAAGAACCACTGTTTTAAAGTGTATTCTGAGTTAGATCATTGACTGTAATGTTTCCTCACTTTCTTTTGAGTATTGCAGACTTCCTTTTGCTGTAACAATGAATTTCAATGCTAGCTGGCAGAATGTTAATAGAAAGATAAATTGTACATAGATAAGAAGTGCATCCTGCCACTTTTTGACTTCTGAAACACATGGGTATATGTTTAATGTTGGAAATCAAATACTTATTAATAATTGCTAAAACATGTTCACTTGAACAGAAAGACAAAAACATTATAATGGTTTAGAAGACTGAATCTGATACATTCACCAACAGATTGCACTGTGTAAAACTAGGACCACTGAAGGGTGGTGGTGGTGCTCACCTTTATGTCAGCACATGGCAGGAAGAGGCAGGTCGACCTCTGAGTTTGAGGTCAGCCTAGTCTACAGAGTGAGTTTAAGGATAGCCAGGACTACACAGAGAAACCATGTCTCTAAAAACAAGCAAAAATTAGGACCATGGTAAAATCTGGCTCTTAAGAGGATATAACATGGTAGGGATATTTTTATTTAAAATAAAGGTTTGCATTTTGATGAGTAAGAAGCGAATATTCCTAGCAGAAACCATTTTATGGTATCTAGTTTCTAGTTCATATAGATTATCTTTTGTAGACAGAAAGAAAAGTTACCATTTTCTAAGACTTCCCAATCAGAAGCATTTTCTTCCTTTTTTCGTAACTTACACTATTTTCTTAACTAGTTAAAAGCACTGTTCTGTGTGTGACCTAACTATTTATGCGGGCCACTTGATTATTAACAGGTTTTTGGTGCTGCTGAGATGCAAAGAGCCTGCATTAAATCGTAAGTAAGCTCATACAAAGTTCCCATAGCAGCTTCTCCCCACAGTCCAGAAGCTTATTTTTTAATAAAAGAGGCCAAAAAGTTCAAAAAGAAGAGCAAAAAACCACCCACAGCCCTACATCCACCTAAACATTTCTGCAAAATGTGCTGTCAGTAATACATGTGCGTAGGCTGGGAGGATGCGTTTTCCAAGAGACACATGATTAACATGAATGCATGATGTTCAGACCTCGAGTAAAACAAAATAGCCAGGAGGGCCTGGAAAAAATATGCAGCTGCTACTGAGATGGTTTTATTTACAATTTCATGGATGGTGCACTTTGCCAGAAAGTGTCATTGGAAGGTACACATTCATCTGCATGATTGCCTGCAGGTCTTCCTCTGCAGCAATGATCGCTAATGAATATGCAATCTGTCTTTTAAGGTTCAATGGATTTCAGATAGGCTCATGACAAACATCTTTGACTGCATTTGCTCTCAAGGCCCAATTTAGAAGGCTAGAGACATTGACATGGTGCCAGTTCTTCCTGGCACATTAAATAAAGACTCTATCTTGATTGTGCTCTTATGTGCTGAAAGCCCAACATGGTATTCAGAGCCTTTCTCAATGGCAACTGCTCCATTGTTTGGCATGAACACACATTGTATGTATCTCTTAGACTGGCAAAAAGAGGAAAGAACCCTAACTTGTCATGAAAAGTGTGGAATGGTAACCAACCATTAAATTCAAAAATTTTATGGTTATGCACACATAAAATTTTACTGTATGATTTTAATTACTGCAACTTTGGTATCTATAGTTATTGGAAATCTTTATACAGAGAGATATGAAAATGTAATACATACATGGAAAGATCTATGACTGTAGCAATTATACTCTATTCATTTTTAAAATTAGTTTGTATTATGACACACACAAATCTTTCTGATCGGGTATATACATATGGGTAAAATTCCTACTGCAAAGGGTCAACTGGTTGTTAGTACCACCTGTGGTCCTTCCAGCAGTACATGTCTCCAGATATTCAGCAAGCTCTAGCAGTGCTGTCTCTATATCTCAGTCATTCTGTTGAACGCATTATGAAATCTGCCTAGCCTACTGCTGGTTACCAGAAATGTAGAGCTCCTTTCCAACAGTTTCATTTAGTGTGACACTCTCCTGTGTAAGCCACTTGTTTGTGACGATCAAGCAGGATGCTGCTTATTCTACCTTATATAAATAGCAGTTCCCAGGTTATCCCTTGCCCTGAGCTACTTATTTTATGATGCAAGAATTTGTTCAAGTCAAAGTGAAGTGCTGAAGCAGATTGGCCCATGCCTTGCTTATATGTGGAAACCACAACTGTCCATTCAACACAGCCAATGAGGTAAAGACTGATAAACAACTTATCTGTGTAAATATAAAAATTAAACCAGAAATGCAAGGACATACAAGTGCATGAAGTCAAGTTGTAAAAACAATCCTTGAGATTATGAAATACACCAAATCAGTAAACGTTGTTGCTTCCTCACCCAGATCATCTAAAAAGAAAGACACCTGTGGAACTTCATAAGTGACTTTTGTTCTTCACATGAGAACATAACTCAAAATTGCAAAAAGAAAAAAAGTGATGTTTCAGGAAATTGCCATCTTAATTTATAGGATCTCTTAACTACATGCTCCAGTTATGAGACTAGCACAATAGATGTGTCAAAGTTCAGGAGAATTTTTACAATTACCACTTGAATGTATGGATGCTTTGAGGGAATATTTTTGGAGGGGGAGAGTCAAAGCTTGTACTAACAACAATAGCTAGATTCTGCATCGAACTTACTTGAGTTAGGCAATGCTTTTATTAAGAAATACATACATATATGTGGAATCAAGAGTTTGTTCAGTGGTTAAGAGCAACTGTTGCTATTGCAGAGGTCCTGAGTTGGTTCTTTCTTAGCACAAATGGTGGTTTACAGTAATCCATAACTCCAGTTGTAGAGGCTTCAATGCCCTCTTCTGACTTCCATGACTACTGGGCATGCTCATAGTGTACATGCAGGCAAAATACTTATACACATAAAAGAAAATAAATCCTTCAAAAATGAGAAATAATATATACATATATAATATAACCTTTACATATATAATCTACACAGTAGTTACTCTGATCATATTATTGTTGCTCATATATTCATATAGATAGATATAGATATATATTATAGAAACTAGCATAGGACATAAATTACTCATTCAAGGTCACTGAATTTAGTAAGTATAAGAATTTGGACCTGGGCAATGCCCAAACTTAAGTTCTTAAATTTCTATTTGGCACATTACCTAAAGAATGATTCACAAAATTTATACCTACCTACCACTACTATCTCACTCATTTTAATCACATGTTTGAATCAGTAATATATGAATATTGGTATTAGTAGATCTCATAATAGCTTGTAATAGCTAATTGAAACAGAGAGCAGAATGGCAAAGTCAGTACTTAAGAGGCACTTTAATTTTAAAATTGGGCCTGAGTCTTTCCACTTCACTCAGAAACTTCTTTACTTAGAATGTTAAGTTCAAAATTAGTGCTGAATATAATATTACATTTAGAAACTACTTTTTTAGACTTTCAAATTGTACAGTGCCCAAGATTCAGCCTCCATAATCAAGAAAACACAAAAATAAATATGCTAGATTTAACAAACAACTGTAACAGACATTAAGAATAGTCAATGTTGATCATCAGAGAAGGACTGAAGCTTTAAAATTCAGACCCCACTCCAGAGGTGAGCACATTCTGGCACCTGGATCACCCATCCAGAGAATCCCTCTCCAGGACCTGGGTCAGTCTCTAGAGTCTGATCTCAGACACTCCCTAGCAGACAAGACTAGGGTTTGGCTGTGAGGGACTCCTCCATCCACACCTAAAAGAGGGAACCTTGCGCCACTGGGCCCCAAACTGCCACATCAGAGAAGGATAGAGGTTTTGAAATTCAGACCCCTGTCCAGAGCAGACTGAGAGATCAAGCAGTCCCCTTGCTCAGAGGAGACAGGAGACAAACAAGCCCTCTTGCCACAACTGACTAGGAGTTTCCTAATTGTGAACCACTGAAGCCATGGGCAGACAACAGTGCAAAAATACATATAACAATATAAAGAACAACAAGGCAACACCAGAAGAAACTGGTGGTCTACAACTACAAGACCTTAACAGATCAATGAAGAGGACACAGAAGGAAAGAATACCAAAAACACCTTTCTGAAGATTATAGAAGTCTTAAAAGAGACTATTTAAAAAAATCCCTTAAAGAAATAGAAGAAAATACAAACAAAAAAATTGAAAGAAAAGAAAGAAAACCAACAAAAGAAAAACCCAAAAAATGAAAGAAACATCCCAGGAAGTAAAAAATGAAATAGAAGCAATAAAAAAGGCACAAAATGAGGCAAATATAGAAATAGAAAACCTGAAGAAAAGAGCTAGAACTGCAGAAACAAGCATAAACAATAGAATCCAAGAGATGGAAGAGAGAATCTCTGGAGTAGAAGACTCAGTAGCAGAAATAGACACATCAGTCAAAGAAAATACTAAAACCAAAAAAGCCATAACACAGAATGTTCAGGAAATCTGGGGCACCATAAAAAGACCTAACCTGAGAATAATAGAAACAGAAGGAGAAGAATACCAGCTCAAAGGCACAGATAATGTATTCAATAAAATCATACAAGAAAATTTTCCTAAATTAAAGAAGGAAATGCCTATAAAGATGCAAGAAGCTTACAGAACACCAAATAGATATGACCCCCAAAAAATTTGCTCGACACCTTGTAATCAAGCCACAAAACACACAGAACAAAATAAAAATACTAAGAGCTGCGAAAGAAAAGGGCCAACTTACCTAAAAAGGCAGACCCATCAGAATAAGACCTGACTATTCAATGGAAACAATGAAAGCAAGAAGAGCTTGGTCACAAGTTGTACAAACACTAAAATAGCATGGCTGGCAAACTAGACTACTATACCCAGCAAAATTATCAATCACCATAGATGGAGTAAACAAGATAATTCATGACAAAGTCAGACTGAAACAATACCTATCTATCAATCCGGCCCTCCAGAAAGTATTAGAGGGAAAACTCCAACCTAAGGATCCCAGATACACCCATGAAACCACAAACATTTGATAATCACACAGAAGTAAAGCCCAGAGAAAGAAAATACATACAAGCTACCAACAAATATAGCAAGAAACATCAATCAGTGGTCACTAATATCCCTTAATATCAATGGACTCAACTCACCTATAAAAAGACAGACATTAACAAGATGGATACAAAATCAAAAGCCATCATTCTGTTGCACAAAAGAAACACATCTCAACCACAAAGACAGACACGTGCTCAAAGTAAAGTGTTGGAAAAAGATTTTCCAATCAAATGGCCCTAAGAAACAAGCTGAGGATGCCATCCTTGATATGTAATAAAGTAGACTTGAAAATGAAAACAACAAAAAGGGAACAAGATGGACATTACTTATTCATCTCAGGCCAAATAGGTCAAGAGGAGATTTCAATCCTGAATATTTATGTCCCTAATATAAGGGTACCTACCTATGTAAAGAAACATTGAGAAAGCTGAAATCCCACATCAATTCTCATAGCCTAATAGTGGGAAACTTCAATACCATACTTTCACCCCTAGATAGGACAACCAGACAGAGACTCAAGAGAGAAATAAGGAGTCTAAGAGATGTTATGATGCAAATGGATTTGATAGATACTAAAAGAAGCTTCATCCAAATGCAAAGGAATACACATATTTCTCAGCACCACAGGGAACTTTCTCTAAAATAGACCACATAATTGGCCATAAACCAAATATCAATAGATACACAAAAAATTAAAATAATCCCTTGTGTCATACTGGACAACCGGGGCATAAAGTTAGAATTCAACAACATCACAAGCCACAGAAAGCCTACCAACTCAAGGAAACTAAACATCACTCAGCTGGACCACCACTGTGTCAAGGGAGAAATTAAGAAAGAAATCAAAGTCTTCCTAGAATTTAATGAAAATGAATCGACAATGTATCCAAACTTGTGGGACACAATGAAACCAGTCTTAAGAGGAAAATTCATAGCGCTAGATGCCTATATGAAAAACCTAGAGAAATCCCACACTAGAAAACTGACAGCACAGCTGGAAGCCTTAGAACAATTAGCAGCAAACTCATCTAGAAGGAGTAGATGGCAGGAAATAATCAAACTAAGAGCTGAAATCAATACAATTGAACAAAAAAAAAAAACAATACAAAGAATCAATGAATCAAAGAGTTGGTTCTTTGAGAAAATCAACAAGACAGATAAACCCTTATCCAAATTAATCAAAATGCAGAGAGAGAGTGTCCAAATCAACAACATCAGGAATGAAAAGAGGGACATAACAACAGACCTCCAAGAAATCCAGAGAATTATCAGGTCATACTTTGAAAATCTGTACTCCTCAAAAATGGAAAACCTAGGTGAAATGGACATCTTTTTGGACAAGTACCATTTACCAAAATTAAAAGGAGACCAGATTAATTACCTAAACAGACCTATAACCATAAAGGAAATTGAAGCTGTCATTAAAGGCTCCCCCAAAATAAAGCCCAGGTCCAGATGGTTTCAGTGCAGAATTCTACCAGACATTCGAAGAAGAATTACCACCATTACTCCTCAAACTATTTCACACAGTAAAAACTGAAGGAATATTGCCAAATTCCTTTTATGAGGTCACAATTACCCTAATATCCAAGCCACTCATAGACACAACAAAGAAGGAGAATTACAGACCAATTTCCCTCATGAATATTGATGCTAAAATTCTCAGCACAATTTTGGCAAACTATATAAAACAAAACATAAAAAAAAATCATCCACCAAGATCAAGTAGGATTCATCCCAGCAATGCAGGTATAGTTCAAGATTAAAAAAAAACCTGTAAATGTCATCTATCATATAAATAAACTGAAGGAAAAAAACCACATGATCATATCCTTAGATACTGAAAAAGCCTTTGACAAAATCCAACACTCCTTTATGATTAAAGCACTGGATAGATCAGGAATACAGGGAAAATATCTCAATATAATAAAGGTGATTTACAAGAAGCTGACAGCCAACATCAAGTTTAATGAAGAAAAATTCAATGCAATCCCACTAAAATCAAGAACTAGACAAGCATGTCTTCTCTCCTCTTATCTATTCAATATAGTTCTCAAAGTTTTAGCTAAAGCAATAAGAGAACAAAAGGAGATTAAGGGGATACAAATTGGAAAAGAAGAAGTGAAACTAACTCTATTTGCAGATGATATGATTGTATATATAAGTGATCAACAAAATTCTACCGGGGAAATTTTACAGCTGATAAAAACCTTCATCAATGTATCAGGATACAAGATTAACCCAAAGAAATCAGAAGCCCTCCTATACACTAAAGATAAAAGGGCTGAAAAAGAAATAAGGGAAACATCACTCTTTATAATAGCTGCAAATAGCAATAAATACCTTGGAGTAACTATAACCAAAGAAGTAACAAATCTATTTGACAAAAATTTTAATTCACTGAAGAAAGAAATTGAAAAGGGTATCAGAAATGGAAAGCTGTCCCATGTACCTTGATACTATACTTATGAACATCTGAGCTTTGACAAAGAGGCCCAAGATATCCAATGGAATAAACATAATATCTTTAACAAATGGAGTTTTCATAGCTGGACAGTAGTGTGTAGAAAATGCAAATATATCCAAGCCTGTTACCCTGTACGAAACTCAAATCAGAGTGGATCAAAGACCTCAACATAAACCCAGACACACTGAACTTGATAGAATAGAAAGTAGGAAATACCCTCCAATGCATTGACACAGGTGACTACTTCCTAAACACCAGTGGTACAGACACTAAAAGAAACAATCAATAAATGGGACCACCTGAAACTGAGAATCTTCTGTAAAGCCAAAGACACAGTCAATAGAAGAAAATGACAGCCTACAGAATGGGAAAAGATTTTCACCAACCCTACAAGTGACAGAGGATTTATCTCTAAAATATAGAGAGAACTCAAGAAACTAGAGCCCAAAATCTTGTATAATCCAATCAAAAAAGGGACTCAGAACTAAAAAGGGAATTCTCAGCTGAAGAATTACAAATGGCTGAAAGGCACTTGAAAAAGTGCTCAAAATCTTTAGCCCTCAGAGAAATGCAAATCAAAACAACTTTGGAATACCACCTGACACCTGTTAGATTGGCTAAGATAAAAGACACAGAGGACAGCCTATGCTGGAGAGGATGCGGAGCAAGGGGAACACTCCTCCATTGTTGGTGGGAGTGTAAGCTTGTTCAGCCACTCTGGAATGCAGTATGGTGATTTCTCAGAAAATTGAGAATCAATCCCCCAAGAATCCAGCAATACCACTCCAAAGTATTCACACTCCAAAGGCATTAGCTCAACTATGTTCACAGCAGCATTATTTGTAATAGCAAGAACCTGGAAACAACCTAGATGCCCCTCAACTGAAGAATGGATTAACAAACTGTGATACATCTACACAATGGAGTGTAGTACTCAGCAGTAAGAAAAAATGATATCCTAAAATTTGCAGGCAAATGGATGGGTTTGGAGAATATCCTTCTGAGCGAGTTATCACAAACCCAGAAAGATAAGCAGGGGATGTACTCAATTATTAGTGGACTTTAAACAAAAAAGCTGAAAGCAAAGCATGTCGAAGCTGCACACCACAACCACTGAACAGCTTGGGATCTGAAACACCTTGGATCTGCCTGAAGTGGATGCTGAACTAGGCCATATTGGGATTTAGGGCCTCCTGCCCTTCCTGGGGAGGATAGAAAGAGATGTGGAGAAGAGAAAGTGACTGGAAGAGGTTGGAGGGGGGAAGGGAGCTTGAACAAGGATATACATGGATAAAAAATATGACTTTATTCATAATAAAAAATAAAAGAAAAAATGAAAAGAAAATATAATAAATATTTTTAAAAAAAATTAGTCAATGTCAACTATGTGCCTCTCTATACCTGATGAGGGATAAAGGACATATCACTACAGCATGATCACCTACACATTCTCAATCACAGTTTCTCTTCTACTTCATATCAATGCATGGGACTGCATGTGGCAATGAAGTCAGCCAAATTTGTGTGCTAAGTAGAAGACTCAAGGATTCAAAAAACCCTGCTGTTGCTTGGTTCAACAAAAACCTTATTCTACCCATGCAGTGATACAAAATTCAATCTGTACTCAGACATCTCTCTCGGGAGCTTCTACTCTATAATTTTACTATGATTCACTCTAATCCTTTTGTCTATTCAACAGCTAATGGCATATTTACTCTCAAAGCTTCAGACACCCAGAGGCCCAGAGATTTCAAAACTTGCCATGTCTAAGAAGGCACAAAACACACTTGAGCAACTCCAGTTGAAATAACAGAAAGTAGATTAATGGAGAGAAACCATGGTTGTGCAAAACAATGTACATGCTAGATATTGTGGTTTATATATATAAACCTTGACCTTCCTCTGCCTTCCCATCCATAACCAATGTGCTTAAGGAAAACTAATATATATATATATTCCTGAAAATGTTCATTGACATTTATTTTCTTTCTGCAGAATGTCTCTTATATAAACAACAGTATATTTCAGTTTTCTGTTTTATATATTTGGCAGTTTTCTGAATATTCATATTACCCAATAAGCTATTTATTAGAGTTTCAATAAAAACACTTTTAATATCCCACCTACAGCATAAATCTGGCTTCATATATAAATTTATTGAAGTTTTATTCTAATAGAGTAATTATTATAAGGTATATGCTTAGAATATATAGGTTATTTATGTATTAAAGCTGGTGGGTTCAGATTGCTTCATTTTGATGGTGAGTTATGAGTCTTCTACATTTAAGAGGAAATGTGTTTTCAAGCCCCAAAGCTAGAAATCTTTTTAAAACACATTGAAAATGAAGTCTTATTTCCCAGGTCTATTTCAGTATACAGTAGTTTGTAAAATAAATACTCTAAAGTGGTTTGACTTCATAATAGTAATTGCTTTAAAACAGCCCCGTGCTTAGGCTTGGTATTACAAACTTTGTCTGGTAGCCAATTATTATGAGACTGCTAATGCTCTAAAGCACTGTCTATAATAGAAGTGCCAGCTTCAGCAAAGTCATAGAAATAAAATATTGCAAATAAAATATTCTGTTGATATGCAGCTTCTCCTATGAAATACAATGACTGGTATTGACCAATATATTTTCAAAAATATATGTGCAATGAGATTGATATGAATGGCCAGGGACTACATCTAAAACTGTTGTTCAGTTCCTTATAACCCAATGTTTCACTATATAGTTTCATTTCAAGGTTCATTCATTATAAGTTTCATCAGAAAGGAAGACAGCCTAACTCAGACACACCATCCATTATGCTTTTATACTCTGGGGTACTTTCATAGACTTTAACCTATACTTTATAGAGGAACAGAATGTGAATGAGATAACAAAGCCAGCATGGGATTGTCAGAATTCCATGATTTCATAAGCCTATTTAGCCATTTCACATTTGGAGCTATAATGAGTACACCCATTTACTTGCTCTGGCCATCCCCTGTAAGAGCCAAGGCAAGAAAAGGGGGTAACTGCTGGGAAAACACTACACTGTGCACCTTATTTGCTTTGTCTTCTGGCATTACTCTTCTGTCTCTTCCAGAGTGACAATCAAAGCCCATGTATGTATAGGAAAACATAAGTAACATAGTGTGATTAAAATCTCAATTATTTCAAATTTTTGAAACATCAACATTCCACAAATGACATTTTTAAAAACATCGCACTTGACATTATATGACAGTTAAAAATCTAAATGCAGGCACATGATCATGATTTATTTAATATCTCCATGAAGTAAATGACTCTTCCATCCCATACTGGATGCTGTATGTCTTTTTATGTCTTCTCAGTCTCCTTTGGTATCATTCCCTTACTCCCCTCCATCAGCCCCTTCCTGGACACCATGAAGTGAGTAGCAATCCTCTATCATACACTTCTTCCCTAACATTCTGCCTCACCTAAGGTCCACAATAGAACTAGTCCACAGACCAAACCCTCTAAAAAAAATCTCAGCTATAATTAATATCTCCTTAAACTGATTTTCACAAATGTCTTGTCACAATAGTGGAGACCTGACTAAAACAAGGAATTTAAAATCAAGTTATTTTTTCCTCTGCAGCAATGTCAGGAAAGGGACCAGGAATATGTGCTTGCTGCAGGAGATAAGGACCCGGGATGGATTACAAGAATATGTAGAGAAGCCTGGTGTTGTGGGACACACCTGTAATGTGACTGGGGAGACAGAGGCAGAGGGATCACCTGAGGCTTGCTGGTCAGTTAAATCAATGAGTTACATGTGTAATGAGGTTTTTTTCCTAACACTAAAAGGGAAACAAATTGAAAAGACAGCCAAAGCCATCCTCTGCCTCACACACACAGTGTCAGAAAGGATTTTATTAGTGTTTAACATACTCTACTTGCTGCAGCAGTTTATAAATAAATACTTTCTGTGGTCTCAACCACGGAGTAATTTTATTTGATTAGTTAAAAAGACACAGAGTATAGGAGATGTGAGAAATTATGTTATATACATGCATGAAAATCTCCTTGTTAATATATGTGTCTTCATCACTGGCCCATTGCTGTGAAGAGACATTATGACCAAAGCAATTATTTAAAAAAAAATTTAGTTGGGACTTGCTTCCAGCTTTAGAATGTTAATATGTAATCATCATGGCAGGGAGCATGGCAGGCCCCAAGAAGGGATGGTGTTAGAGAAGTAGTTAGAATCTACAACCTGATCCTAAGACAGCAGGCAGAGAAAGGGAGACTCCTCAGCGGACCTTTGAATTCTCAAAGCCCACTCCCAGAGATCTAGCACTTGGAAGGACACACCACCTAGTTATTCATCAGTTAGGGAATAATCATGCAGAAATATGCAGTTATAAGAGGCCAATCTCATTTAATTCACTACAACATATGTGGTGAAATGTTCTCTGTATGCTGTAAATAAAGGAGCTGTTTTGGCCTATGTAGAGGACCATAGAAGTGTGTGGAGAATAAGAGGATAGACAGGTAGAAGGAGGGTGGAGTTAGTCAGTCTCCATCCAACCCCCGAGGAGAAGAGACATGTAAGAAATACAGGTGAACACCTGATCTTGACAAAGAGGCCCAAAATATTCAATGGAAAAAAAGATAGCATATTTAACAAATGGTGTTGGCATAGTTGGATGGAAGTGTGTAGAAAAATGCAAATAGATTCGAGCCTGTCACCCTGCACAAAACTCAAATCAAAGTCGATCAAAGACCTCGACATAAACCCAGCCACTTTAAACTTGATAGAAAAGAAAGTGGGAAATACACTTCTACGAATTGGCACAGGTGACCACTTCTTAAATATAACACCAGTGGCACAAACACTAAGATCAACAATCAATAAGTGGGATCTCCTGAAGCTAAGAAGCTTCTGTAAAGCCAAGGACAGTGTCAATAGAACAAAACGACAGCCTACAGAATGAGAAAAGATTTTCACCAACTCCACAAGTGATAGAGGACTGATCTCTAAGATATAATAAAGAACTCAAGAATCTAGAGCCCAAGACCTTGAATAAGCCAATCAAAAAATGGGATTCAGATCTAAAAAGGGAATTCTCAGCAGAAGAATTACAAATGGCTGTAAGGCACCTGAAAAAGTGCTCATCATCTTTAGCCATCAGAGAAATGCAAATCAAAACAACTTTGAGATACCACCTGACACCTGTTAGATTGGTTAAGATAAAGGACACAGAGGACAGCCTATGCTGGAGAGGATGTGGAGCAAGGGGAACACTCCTCCATTGTTGGTGGGAGTTTAAGCTTGTTCAGCCACTTTGGAACGCAGTAGGGCGGTTTCTCAGAAAATTGAGAATCAATCTCCCCAAGGGCCCAGTAATACCACTTCTAAGTTCCTAAAGATGCACATTCACACTCCAAAGGCATTAGCTCAACTATGCTCATAGCAGTGTTATTTGTAATAGCAAGAACCTGGAAACAACCAAGGTGTCCCTCAACTGAAGAATGGATTAACAAACTGTGGTACATGTACACAATGGAATACTACTCAGCAGTAAGAAAAAAAATGATATCCTAAAATTTGCAGGCAAATGGATGGACTTGGAGAATATCCTCCTGAGTGAGGCATCACAAACTCAGAAAGATAAGCAGGGGATGTACTCACTCATTAGTGGACACTAAACAAATAAGAAAAAAGCAAAACATTCCCAAGGTGCAAACCACAACCGCTGAACAGCTTGGGATCAGAAACACCTTGGACTGACTCCTTGGATCCCACTCCCCCTAGAGGAACACCTGACTCACTCTTGAGGGAGGGGGGAGAAAACTGGATCTGCTAGGAGTGGAGACTGAACTAAGCAATATTGGGACAGTGGGATCTTGGGACTGCCTGCTGCCTGCCCAGGGAGGGGATGGGAAGTTGTGGAGAAGAAAGAATGACCTGATGTGGTGGGAGGGGGGAAGGGACCTTGAATAAGGATATACAAGGATAGAAAGTGTGACTTCTTTGTTCATAATAATAATAATAATAATAATGAAAAAAAGAAAATAAAAGGCAGCACTGCCACATACATACCTCAAAAAAAAAAAAAAAAAAAGAAA
>PVIH01012639.1:0-62526 GCA_004025045.1 Sigmodon hispidus | reverse complement strand
GGCTAAATACCCTCTGGGCCTCCAACCCCAGTAAGCTACGTGGACATCGCCCATAGGTCCTAGGACGCAGGAAGCAAGCCATCATCCTCGCCTACAGCCAAAAAAGGAGTTGTTTACTCCCAAGAGCACTAGCCCTTGGGAGGGCTGAAGGCGGAAACCGGCGCCATCTTTAGGGCGCGGTACAATGCTCCCTACAGCTACCTTATAACCTTTGGGGTATGTGGTGGGAATGTTCTCTGTGTGTTGTAAATAAAGAACTGTTTTGGTCTATGCACAGCACTGTAGAAGTGGGTGGAGAATCAGAGGCAGCCAGGTAGGAGAAGAAGGGTGGAGTTAAGCCAGTCTCCATCTGTCTCCCAGAGAAGCAGCATGTAGGAATTCAGGTGAGCCACGGGCTGTGGGCCATGTGGTGGAAAGATGAATAGAAATGGGTTGATTTAAGATGAAAGAGCTAGCTACTAGTGTGCTTAAGACATGGGCCAAACAGTGTAAAGGATATAAGCGTGTGATTCATTTCTTTGGGGGACAAAAGCCACGGCGCAAACCAGGTCCCAAACTGCCACTGCTCGTGCCAGGTTACAAACTCCGGCGCCAAACGGGCTGAGAAAACTAACTACAACAGGGGTATGGCTTCAATTCAGGTCAGAATTACCTTTCAGACTACATTCTTTTGATCAAAAAATCACATAGCAGAATAAACTTAAAAGAATTAAAGAAAACTTGAAGAAAAATCATGTAACAGCCACACTTTATCAATAAGAAATTGATTATTCTTTGTGGGCTTCCTTGACATGTGCTGTGTGACAAAACCTTTTCTGTAGAAGCCCAACACATACTCTATTCACCCCAGAGAGAGAGAGACCACAACAGACCAAAGTCTAACTTGGTGAAGACAGTGAGTTTTATTGGACTTTCTTACAGGAGTATGGGTTAGGGATTACTCACATGAGCAGAAATGACTCAAAGACAGCTGCATTCCCAAGGCCCACCACAGTACAGGTAACATCCACTGAAGCTGAAAACCTGGAGCATGCTGCACAGCCTGAAGTCTGATAAAAGGGTTAGATAGTGTCCTTTCCCAAGTGACTCAGTTGGTCTAAACATCTTCCAGGGATCTAGGAAGGTCTCTGCTTCTTCAGACAGCGGGTTTGGGCTCGGTCCTTTTTGCAGCTCAGCTTGTCAGAAAATGATTCTCAGTGACTTTATTGCTTCCTTTTTGGAGGGAGGCCTCTAGTATCTGCTTAGTTTCTGAGATTTCATGAAGTTATTTTGAGTAGCTTCTTTCTCCCAAGGAGCATCCCTGCAGGAGGAAATGTTTCAATTAGATGAAAATCCAAACAATACTACTTTAAAGGAGAGAGGAAAGAGGGAGGAAGGGGAAGGGGAAATGGGGAGGGAGGCAGTAGAGACAGAAACATGTTTAAAATTCTTTTAATCATTTATTACTTTTGTTATAGAAAACAAGATGTAAGACCTAATTTGGCTTCCAAATAAGATATATAAAAATAACCATCTAACAACTACTTTCAATGGCAGAAGTCAGTAGATTATTATCAGATTCTGAGGATTTTCTCTCATCATTTTTTTGTGTTTGTTTACCACATATAGGAACCATAATGACTAATTTATTCTTGCTTATTTTTTCTCTTCCTTGCCTTTTCTGACCTGGGCATGGCCTAGGATGGGTACCCTCTTCAACCTATGAAGAAACACTGAATTGCTGAAAGATTACTCACAAGGTCTTTCAAGAGAAGGTGGATGGGCTGATGGGGAAAAGGGACTGGACAGATGACTTAGTGCTTAAGATCAATACTGCTCCTGCAAAGGACCTGAGTTTGGTTCCCAATATCCATATCAAGCAACTTAAAACCATCTATGACTCTAGTTCTAGGAAGATCAGATACCCTAGGCTTTTAGAAGTAACTATACTCATTAGCATATATCCCCACTTTCACATAATCAAAAATAAAATAAAACAAAGGTGGAGAGGGGAGTGAAGAGAGGTGAGAGGGCAAAAGACTGAGGAGAAAAGGAGCTGTAGCACGGCTTCCCTGGTCCTTCATGATTAAAGCATGCATAGGCATCTAGGAAAGCTTCAGGTGATTATTCTTCCTATTTTCTAATGTTGAAATGCCTGTCCCAAAGCAATTTATTTCTTATTATCATTTAAAATAAATTCTGAGCATTTATTGATGCTTAAAAAGTTAAAAATGTATACTATTTACTTTTGTTCCTGGGTCAGTAGGAATCCATTTTCACAGAAGTGCAACATGAAGCCGCTGTCTACAATTGCTGGGGTGCACAACAGTCTTCTGTATTGGGCAGATCACTCTGCTTAATGTGGAGACAGTTCTTTCATTTTCTGCTTAGACACATCACCTCTGTTTTCATTTTTTAAAGCATTCTGCATAAGTAATGGTTTGGATAAATGAGAAGGAAGCTTGAAAGCATAGATAGATTATATGACCTTCCCAAGATCAACACACTTGTCATTGACAAATGTGATTTCAAACTCATTTTTAAAACTCCAGGTTACTTTTCTGTGCCAGCTCAAACCTTCTCTCCACACAGCTGACTTTCCAGGGAGAAGTGAAGTTATATAGAACTTTTTGAAAATAAGGGTAACATTTGTTGTTAGAAGCAAGACTAGAAGAGCGAGGCTAAGCTACCAGAAGTTGACACCTTTACAGACTCTGACAGCTCAAATTTTACTTCTTGTAGTGTTTCTACCAAGGAGATAATGGTGAGCCATCTTTTCCTCTATAGAAATACATCATCATTTACAGACAGAAAATATGGTGGTAAAGAAAGGCTCCCCACAGGATCTGCTGTTTTCCAAGGTAAAAGTAACTAAAGAAAATAAATGGAATCCTAGAAAATCTCTCTTGTATTTGGTTTCAAATCATGTATTTTGTTACATTTTCCCAATTCCTGGCTACCCTAAGTAGCAGAAAGAAAAACACCCATCAAGAACTGTAAGAACAAATACTGTGTGGATCTTGGGTCAACGCAAAGTTAGAAGACAGGCCATCCTTTCTTGGCTTCAAAAAGGATTAAGAATTTCATTGTAGGTTACTACATAGTGATACCTGCTGTAAAGGCTAAAAAACGGCAACACAATTAGAAATAAAACACTCAATTAGAGAATACTTATAGGGTATATTTTATGGAACATTAATTATTTATATTGTATTTCTTTTTGTCTTGCCTTTAATTTTTCTGCCTCCCTCTGCTAAATGTTAAAGCAGAGATTATCTGAAGTCCTATGTGTAAGACACTGGAGCTAAAGAGGTAAGAGGACCTGAATAGATCAGAACTGTAGAAGTGATTAGTCATTGCACTACAGTCAGGACAAGAATATAACAATTCAGTTTTAAATGAATGACTTTTTTATCTTGTGGAACTCTTGTGATTGGCCTATACTGAATCCTTAGTAAAACCATAACTCACAGTTTCCCTGGTTAAGCCAGGATATGAAGAAATCTGGTGTGGCCAGATGGGAACAAAGTTGTGTTGACCAATGGCAGAAGCTGTTTCAGTGGTCTGATTTCATATGTGAGCTCTAGCAGTGAGATGATTTCATGTGAGTAGTGGGTGGTGAAAAACATTGACACAGAAAACTGAACCATATGGAAGTTTGGAGAGAGACATCACCAACTGTTCTATGCTTCTGGAGTGAGGACTAGATTTTTCATAGCATGTGGAAATGAATTTAAATATTAAAGACAACAAAGTGTCAAAAAATTGGAGGTAATTGTCTATCGGTGATCACATGACCCTGTAACAACTGTATTACTTTACATTTGTGACAGCTTTACATCTGTCAACATTTTCTATACAATATTATAATCTCATTGAAGGAAGAAAGAACCTTCACAACCTTTTAAACATTTTCACAGCTGCTGCCTTAGGTCACATGCTTAGTAATTATGTGTGAGTTGTGGCAGATTAAGTTGATTGGAATTGCTCTCCATAATTGTAATAAAGTACAATAAATATTGTTATGATTACAAAATATGATATGTGAAGTCAAGCACTTTTATAGCATAGAACTTACTTTTAAAAGACTTTCAGAAAGAGTCATTGAAATATATTAGGAAAATAAATGAAATGGTCTGAGCAGAACTGAAATAAAATAAAGCTATTTCCCCTGTACTTTAATAGAGAATAGGCTTAGAGCTTTGCGTCTCTGTCTGTTGAATTATAGTCCACAGAGTCTAAATGAGTCATGATGTAGGATTCCTCTAATGTTGTCTTTCTCTGTCAGCTATATAATAAGATAAAATATGTAAGAAAAAGGGGAAAGTCATTCCTTGAGCTTTCAGTTCATGCTTATTTAGAATAGAATAAATTATATTGTGAAGGGGGAAAGGGCAGATGTCTAAGATATTTGGAAGCTTATAATTCCTACTATTCAGCAGTTATTCTATCATTTTAAAATTATGATCTAGAATAGAAAATTAATGTAAAGGATTATATAGTTTAATAGCCCAGAAAGGTAGTTAGAGGGATTCATGACTCCTTGAGTTTACTCTCTAGGCTTCAGAGACTGAAATCAGAACATAAATGAGTAGTCAAGTAGAAGAAGTCAGGCAGAAGAAACAGTCTTTCTGCTAAGTATGAACCTCCCTCTGCTCACAGTCTCTGAACTTGTGAAATTGGAAACACAGAGACTTTTGTAGTGAACAGTGTTGGTAAGTGACTGACTGAGGATGTCTGACAGGGCTTGTGCTCATGAAGCTGAATCTAGGTAATGAGAATTTAAATTTCTATGGAATTTCTATGCTCTAACTTTGGGACCTTCTGCCCTTGCTGGGGAGAAGATAAAGTAATGTGGAGATGACAGAGTGACTGGAAGGGGCAGGAGGGGAAAGGGAGTTTTAACAAGGGTATATATGGATAGAAAATATGACTTTATTCATATAATAAAAAAGAGTAATGTCAAGAGAAAAAAATAATAGTTATTGGAAATTTCCATCTCAATGGCTGCCTACTAGTGTTCTGGACACACTTAGTGAATTTTTGCTGTGTGACTATGCTTTTGTACACTATAAATATTTGTCAGCATAAATATTGGTTTAAAAAAATGATGACTGGTCAGGTAGTTAGACAGGAAGTAGAGGTGGAGCAACCAAACTAGGAGAATTCTGAGAAGCAGAAGAGCAGATACCATCAAGACACAAAGGAAGGAAAACAAAAATCCTGCACTGAAGCAAAGGTAGCAAGCCCCGTGGCTAAACATAAATAGAATCGTAAGTTAGTTTAAGAGTAAGGGTTATTAGCAAGTAATAAGCCTGAGCCATAGCTTGCCCAGCTGGTTTTCAGTCTTCCTTTGGTCCAGCATTTTTTCACTATGCTTCCTTCCCTGTGTTTTGGAATGGCAATCTATATCCTGTGCTGAAAGTATATGATCTGTTTTTTGATTTTGATTTTTACAGATGCTTACAATTATGAGGCTGCCGTGAGTCTCAGTAGAGTCTTTGGACTTTGAAACAAATTTTGGCCTCTTATAGACTATGGGGACTTTTGAATGAACTGAATTCATTTTTGCATTATGATATGGCTATAAACTTTGGGAGACAGTGAGTGGAATTTAGTGGTTTGAAAGCAAATGACATCCAAAGGGAGTGGGCACTATTAGGAGGTATGGCCTTGCTGGAGGAAATGTGTAACTGTGTGGGTGGCCTGAAAGGTCTTTTTCTCAACTTTATTCAGTGTGATAGTTCACTTCCTGTTGCCTCTGAGTCAAGATGTAGGGCTCCCAGCATTAGCACCACATCTGTCTGCATGCTGCCATGTTTCCTGCCATGATAATAATGGACTGAAGCTTCGAAACTGTAACTGAGCCACCCTTACTAAATGCTTTCTTTATAAAGAGTTGTCATAGTGATGGTGTCTTCTCACAGCAATAGAAAACCCATACTAAAACAACCTTAGTGGGTTGTCTACAGCCTGATCTTATGAAGGCATTTTCTCAGTTGATGTTCTCATTTTTTATTCATGATCTTGGGACATGTTGGCTCTCACATAACCAGAATAATTAAGGAAAACATTAAGTTTTTATTCATCTCTAACATTTTTGTTGTTTCTCTTATAGCATATGTTTAATTCTAGTAAGATTCTCATTCTAAAATGAACATAAAATTACTATGATTTTGTATTCATCCACCTACTGCCTATCTATTATTTGTAGATAATATCAACTGGATGTTTATTTTTATCTTAGCTATTTATTATTTAACACATTTTTTTGATTCCTTGACTGCTCACGTAGTATGTTATATTTTATTACTCCTAGTAAGCTATTATTAAATACATTGCTCTTAATTAGTTTTAAACCACTTGTGCAAGCATTGTGGATTAAATACACAGTATATATTTATTTCACAGTGGCATGAAAGTACTTGTGAAACAGCTCTAGCAAAGTGATTACATATAAGAACTAGTTTTGCCTTATATTTTAAAAGATATTTGTTTTTTAAAAACTTCTGTGTATTTTATAAGTATCTTCTTCATCCCTTTTGATTTATCACATTATCTCATTAACATGTGTGCAGAGGTTTTCTGTATGTTTATTGATCTAGAGGAAGTACCTTCTAGATGCATGGTAAACTTCAAAGTACACTGCAAAGGTAGAAACTATGACCATGACTACTTGAAATGCTTAATTTTCAAAGTACATGTTTTCAACATACACAAGCTTCTTTAGGCAAATTATTCTTCTTTATTCCAAGGCCAAATTTTTCTTGACGTCTCTTAATTTTATCTCCTGAATCTTTAGAGGCTATTCCATAAATATTCTCATGTTGTCTCTCATGTTCAATGGGAGTTGCTTTATCCCATGCTAAGTGAGGACCCATGAGAGTCCTTAATAATTTATTAAGGCATAAAATGGAGATAATATACTCACTAACATAGAAATAAAGCAACACCACTGCCCCTTTGTTTGCCAGGGAAGTATGGAGAAAGCACCATATCAGGTCACCAAAACATGGCATCAGGATACCCTCCATATCCACAAGACATAGAATGTGACCCTCATCCTTGGTTCTTGTATGATTACTTACTCAGAGCATACCATGCCCATGCCTAGTAATCCCAATACCATTGGCTGAACAAATTGAATTCCCACAGCATTTTCCCTTTTTTGTCTAATTAAAAGGCTCTAATCTTAATACAAAATTATGCACAACAGGAATGATGATCAGGTATTGTCCTGAAGAAAGAAAAGGTAAGATAAATGATAAGAGAAATGCAACCTATAAGAACAAAAAACATATTCTAAATGTCTAGACCATAGCTAATTGGCAAATTACAGAGATTACTGTAATAACTGTTCTATCTTGAAGAATCTAAGTCTTGTACTCAGTATTCCCTTAGCTAAGATATGAAAGGATTGTCACTGTAACTATCTAATCTTCAACCACATAAAAGACCTAAGAAGGAAAATAATATTAGCTGAGTAAGCAAGAATACAAAAACTGACAGAAATAGTTGGCTGCATAGACAGTTACCCAATGTTTCTCTGTAATGTTGTAGCATCCAATTTTGACTATAGGCCTAGAATATCTGACAGACTATTTTTAGAAGCAGGAATATTTGAAAGGCTGTTCCACTCTGTCTTGGCAAGATTCAGCAGTTGCTTTTCCTTGTATCCTATTGTCTGGATTGGGTAGTATGCTTACTGTCAGCAGTCAAGGCAAGGGCAGTTCTTTGCCCAACAAGCCAGTTTTGCTAAGAAGACAAACTACACATGGAGTGTCTTCAATGCTCATCATCTTCTCAGGAGTAGAACAGTGCTTCCAGGAGCAGTTGTATCTTACATCAACAGAATTATAAGTTAATAAAACATATTATCTAGGTCTTTGAAGTATTTGAAGATTACCTATCTATCCAAAATATATCTCTCTATATCTAGAAAACCTAACAAGATTATATGTTTGACAAACATGGGTAACTATTAACCTGTAATTCTTATAAACCTATAAAACTTAAAGACTAAATCTTCATGTCATAAAATAAACAGTCTCTAAACAGATATACTGTATAAAGACAGTATAAAGACAATGACCTGGAAATTATGACAATATACAAAAATATCTTAGAGGTAGAAATGTCTAGTGTAATATGACAAAAATATCTTTAATTTATATCAATATACAAAATATTCTAAACAGAAGTAGAAACATATATATAATAAAACAAAAATAGTTTGAATTTGTATTAGCATACATATTATCCTAAACAGGAAAAGAAAAATAAATTTGTGTCAATATATAGCTCAACTATGTTCATAGCAGCATTATTTGTAATAGCAAGAACCTAGAAACAACCTAGATGCCCCTCAACTGAAGAATGGATTAACAAACTGTGGTACATATACACAATGGAGTACTACTCAGCAGTAAGAAAAAATGATATCCTAAAATTTGCAGGCAAATGGATGGATTTGGAGATTATCCTCCTGAGCGAGGTATCACAAACCCAGAAAGATAAGCAGAGGACGTATTCACTCATTAGTGGACTCTAAACAAATAAACAAAAAAGTCCATTAGTACCATGAAGATGGCATGTGATTCTGTCCTTTCCCATCAGAATTACAAATAAGAAATCAGAACCATAAGGGCTTTGAACTGTTTTACTTAAATTTCCTGATTTATATCCTGCCTTTTCTAATTTATTTGTATCAGTACAGGGCTTTTATAAATGGTGATCCCTGTACAATATGAGGAAAGACCTAATTGGTTCTTTTTATGAATTTAAGTTTGTTGCTTTTGGGATAAGTGTTGTTAATTTCTACACAAAAATGATTACAAGCACTCTACCAATACTTATATTTTGTCCACAAAGAGAAAGTTTCCTCATTATTAAAAGGTATTACAATTTCTGTTGTTTTCTGTTAATTGGAAAAGTTTAATTTTTCTCTTAGAAACAATTCAGAAACCTTTTCCACATGTGTCTTTAGTTTCCTACTCTTGTATAAGTTGTAAAAACATTTATTCAAAGAAAATATCTTCCCTCTGTATCAAAATCTCTGTAGGGAAATGCATCCAGGGTAATATAGCCATAATGTAGTCAAGCTTCAGATTCATATGACCCACATGTGCATCCTGTAATTTCTTTTTCACCAAAGCCAATTCATTCTCAGCTTCAGCTGCTATTTCGCTTGGGCAATTTAACTCCTTGTCTTTATTTAAGGTTTTGAACAATTACTCAGTTCATCATCTTTCATTCCAGTAGTGGGCCACAGATTAGCAATATCACCAAGTAATTTATAAAAGTCACTAAGAATTAGCAATTTATCTTTTATGATTTGTATCTTTTGAGGTTAAATTTTGTAGACCCATTTTATATGCTAAGTAATTAATAGAAGCCCCCTCTTTGTATTTTTTAGGAGCAATTTGTATTTCCCAGTGAGGCAGAACTTAGATTATTTTTTAAACATTTTTTAAGTGTACGTTTGATTCTTAATAATATATCATTCATATAATTGTAAATTATAGATTGTGGAAACTGTACACAAATTATATCCAATGGCTGTTGCATAAAATTTTGCCACAGGATTGGGTTAGGGTTAGGGAGATGTCTTCTGGGAGAACTTTCCATTTATTTCTCTTAACAGGCTGAGAATTATAAGTAGGAACTATGAAGGCAATTTTTTTCCTATCCTTTTTTTGTAGATGTATAGTGAAGAAACAGTCTTTTAAATTAATAACTATAATAGATTATCCTTTAGGTAACAGAGAAGGCAAAGGAATTTTAGGCTATAGAGAGCCCATAGGCTGAATTACTTTACTTATTTCTCTCAGATCTGTTAGCATTCTTTATTTTTCAGATTTCTTTGTTTGCTTATTTTTTGTTGTATATGTGTTGAGCACAAAGTATTTACTAGTGGAAATAGAAATGGAAAATAATCATTCCACACATTATTTTATGGTAATGCCATCTCTTTATGTCATAGTTACAATTACCTATTCCTTAGCATTGTTTTTGTGACCATTACACAGACAGAGACACACAGAAAGTCACTTACTATAGGTGCCTTGTGGAACTGGCATTTAAACCCAGGCCCTGAGGCTGCATAACAGTATGGCCTCTGCGTAGTGATGGTCGTAGCTAAATGTAAGGAGGCAGCTATAACAACACAAAAGTAAATGGTAAAATATGTAGAATCAACAAGGAGAACACAATACAGTTGAAAGCAAGGTTTTAGAGAACTTATTCTTCCCAGCTGTACTTCTACAGTGTTTCCTGAGATGTGAAGAGAATTCATTTACTCTTATTGCTCTCTACTGCAAACAAAAGCAACAGTGCTAACACATCTATGCATCAAATAGATAATGGTCCCAATAGGAAAACTGGGGGACAGGGGAGAAAAAGGCAAAGGAACAAACTGGTAATTCTTGGGAGCTCACTGACTCTGGACTAACACCTGTAGAGCCTGTATGACCAAATTAGGCCCTCTAAATGTGGATGACAGTTGTGTGGCTTGGGCAGTTTATAGGGTTACTGGCATTGGGACCAGGATTTATCTCTGGTGTCTGAATTGGCCTTTTGGATCCCATTTTCTATAGAGGGGGAGGGGAGGAGGTGCTTTGTCTTGTCTCAACTTAATGTGTCCCATGGGAGGCCTTATCTTCTCTGAGTAGTGGAGGGGGGAGCTGGGGAATGAGTGGGAGGAGAGGAAGGAGGGGAAACTGTGGTAGGTATGTAAAATAAAAAACTTCTTAGTAAAAAATCCCAAAGGGTTTTTTTTTTCATAAACTTAGGGAAAAATAATCTTATAATTCATGCAGCAGTATAAAAATCCAAGTAATCTTAAGCAGAAAGTGTTATACATAATTTCTGATCTCAAACTATACAATAGCAAAAGAAGAAAAGGTTCTGGTAAGCAAGGAAATATGACATGCTGACCAGTGGACCAGAGCAGAGGAACTTGTAATGATCCACACAAATGGAATCACTCAGTTTTAAACAAAAAAGTAAAAAACATACACTGGAGAAAAGACAACTTTAAAAGATAGTAGGTTGTGCTGGGGAGCTGGTTCCCACATAGAGAAAAATGAATTCATCTTCCTCACAAAAGCCAAACAAAATAGTTCAAAGAACTTATGTCAGGTCTGACCAGAGGAACTGACAGAGGAAAATATAAGTAGAACACTTCAGGACATAAACATAGGCAAGGATTTTCTGAAATGACTTCAGTATCACAGGAAGTGACCCTAAGAACTGATAAATAGGATTGTACAAAATTAAAACATTTCTGATCAGCAAAAGAGAGTCAGCAGCAGAGAGAGAGCCTACAAAACAGGGAGGAAATCTTTGCCAACCATATACATCATATACAGCATTAATCTCTGAACCATGTGGAATAAAGAGAAGGAAGGGGAGGCTTAACACTACAGATGTTCCCTCTTTGTTTTCTGGCTACATGACCTGAGATGCCCTGCCTGCCACAGCCTTCATATCAACATTTAGTAAAGGTTCTGAAACTGTGAGCCAAAACCATTCTTTTTCAGCTGTTCACATCAGATATCCCATCATGCAACAGAAGAGTGATTACACAACCTCCAAAGACACAGGTGTCCAAGTCTTCTTTTCGATTCTACTGCTATTAGGAAGTATGCCACATTTAAAGGCAAGGCCTTTGATCCTAAAGAAAGGATCTTGGGTGATTAGGGGTGTGCACCGAGATTGCTGGACACTGGTCTCTCTCTCTTTCTCTCTCTCTCTCTCTCCCTCCTTCCTTTACTCCCCTCTTTCTTTCCTTTTTTCTTTCTTTCTGTCTTTCTGCTTTTCAGCTGGGGTGAGGTGACTAGCTTTGCTTGGCTGTCCTCTTTCTGCCATGTGTTCTGCTATATATAATCCCTAAAGAAACAGAGCCAGTTGACCACAGACTAGAGAATCTTCAGTTGAGCCAAAGTCAATATTTTCTTCTTTTAAATAGTTTAACTCAGTCATTTTGTCATAGTGGAAAAAAGCCAACTAACACAAATAGCATCAAAGCAAAGTGTTGAGAACAGTGCCTGTTGCTTGTGCAGTGCCCACCCATGCTTGCGTGTGTTAGTATTTCTCCTGTGTGTGGTCACTGTCAATCCTTCATGATTACATGTTGAAAATTCAGTTCCATGTGTCATCTGTGGTGTCAGATACACTTGTTTCTATAACTGATTAATTAATATGTATATTATGACCTTCTAAAGTGGCCAACTCTTTCTTATCTAAATTGTACCTCCTTCTGCAGCCTTGTGAAAGGCTGACATGCTCTGCCAAACTATCTTGGGGACTATGTGGAATTCCATAATACTGTCACTCATGGAGCTTCTCTTTGTAGATACCGGCACATCACAGTGGCCAGGAGTCCTGCAAGATGACACCTCCAGAATTCACAAAAGGAAATAGGACACAGGTTCCAACTGTTGATATTTATCCCTCATACTATAGGAGATTCTATTGCTCCCCTCCCCTCTATTGAGTGCCCACAACCCCATCTCATGAATTATCATTCTCATTGAAGCTTCACTTCCAGTTCAGAGGGATGTTTTTAACACTGTAACAGTAAAATCATATCTCAAAGTCTTCCCAAGAGTATTCTTTCTGGCATTCTCTTTGGGCTTTGATTTCTTCAGCATCCAGCCTTCATCACACACTGTTCTTGAAAATTATTGCCTCACTATGTACTTCTAAGACCAATTCTGAAATCCAGAAGTTGTGTCTTTCCCCTCAACACTCAGTTTAAAAACCCTTTTCTAGAGGGCAAGACTATATCTGCTGTTATTTGTGACTGAATGAAAGAGTGTAGCAACCCAAAGATTCCACAGGTAATGTCCCATATGTTGTGGCACAGAGCTCTGTCTGCCATTGTGTTCTCTTGAACATCATTGTTCCAACATATACTGAAAAGAAATCATTCCACAATCCTGGGGAAAATTTCTTTGAAACATTTCCTTTTAGAGACCCAAATTTAAAATTTTTAAAAATTTCCTTTTAGAGACCCCAAGTGAAAGATATGTTTGGAATCGGCTGGAAGAACAACTCTGCCACATCTTTTTGAAGCATGTAGCCACTTGAGGCTCATGGCCTTTTTCTGGAGTTTGTGTCTTTGGAAGCTCACATATCTAGTAACTGAGCTAAAGTTACTATAACCTGTCTTGATTTCTTTACTTTCTACAATCATTAATTAGGCTCTTAACTCATGTAAGAAGCCAAAAAATACAAATACATGGGCAGGATGCCTCCATAGTACAATGCTGTTAAAATTAAGAGCAGAAAAAAAAGAAGCACTGTCTAGTGAAACAGGAGTGTCAAAGACATTAGATGTTTTTGTTCAGTTCTTTGAAATCCTGAAGACTTATTTCATGTTTAAGCCACGAAGGAAGACTGAATTCAGATCAAAGAGAATTTTAATGCCAGACTCCCTTATAATTTGACCATGAGAAACAATATTTAAAAAGTACTACGTTTGTTGTCAAGGATTGCAATTTGACCAAATTATGAAACTTTATCCTCTTATTCAAAGACTGTTTGATTTGTTCATGAGCTTAAGATGTTGATGCCAGCTTGCTTTCTCACAAGTCAAAACTGACCATGCCCAGATACAGCCAGTTTCATATAAGAATGGCTAACATTTTTTCTTGGTCTTGTTGTAAGGCACTCCCACTCTAAAACACTCTGTGCTTGATCTAATGTCTCATGACAGTGTTTTTTCAGAGAATGAGTACAAGGCTAAAGGCAAAATACATTGCACAGAATCTATTTGTCTTCAGTGATCTCTGCTCATAACAGAGGGATGCAGTCTGGATGCTCCTCACAGTTAGAAGCCCAGTGTGCTAGGTGAGTCAAGAGGTAGAAATGCAGGTTTGAGCTCTTCCTGGATTGCTACTGGCAGTTTTTAGGTGCTAAGGGAGGAAGTGTCATCATCTTCAGCAGCGGAGAAGTCACCCAAAAATCTAGTGGATAACTCCACACCCATGCCTGTGAGAATGGCCTTGGTTACACTTGGGTAAATCACAGACACACACAGACACACAGACACACACACACACACACACACACACACACACACACCACAAACCAAGAAGACATGATTATGATAATGAGAGGGATCTGGTTGGGAGGAGGCAGGCTTTGGTAGTACTGTGGTATAAGAGAGAATGGGTGGTAAGGGTCACCAGAATGCATTATATAATATATAAAACTATCATAGAATAAAGAATTTTTAAGAAAACTCCAAAAAAAAGGAATGGCTAACATTTCATTTTAACAAAAGTTTCAGAATATGCAGGGTGACTTCTTATCCCCCAGAGTTTCCTTTAGCTCTCCTTCATTATTGCTAACTCTTCTGGAGGTGTGTAGCAAGGCTGGAATGTGTAAATGTTACTCTTAGTCTGGAAAGTACACTTATGACATCAGGGTCACAGTCCTTTATTTAGCTAGAAAGTTCTGTCATCCATGCTTTAGAACTCATCAAAAGTTTTGACAAGTCAACTTGAAGTTTATGAAACTGTTCCCAGTTACAATAATTATTTCTTATCTCTCTTTGTCCATCCATCCATCCATCCATCCATCCAAACATCTCAGTGTTCTGACTTGTCCTCCCTCCCCCACACCAAAGCTATCTTTTGAGTACTTTACTTGAAAAATAAATGATGATGAAATGCGCTCTGCCTTTTTTCAAGCAATTCTCTATTTCTAGCCTCTTTTAAAATATAAGCTAAGCAAATACTGTTAGGGTTCTGAGCATAGTTTGGCATGTTTTACATATACTCAGTTATCTGGCAGCTGTTTTTTGTGGATACAGGACATGGGAAATGCGACAGAAAGCAGCAGCAGCTAGCAGGAGACTTTTCTATTAGAAAAGAGCTTTATTGTATATGATTATGATTAGCAGAGGGGTTATGGTTATAGTGGCAGAGAAAGTAAGAAGAAGGAAAAATGGAAGGGAAGAAGAGGAAGAGGGAGAAATGGAAGCTCCCCACACAGGACAAAGGTAGAGAAAGGAGGCTGATGCACATGGAACTTGGCTTTCTTTTTCCTTCTTTGGTGATTTCACATCATGCACCCCATCAAACTTAGTTATCAGTCCTCTCAGTTTTATACCCAATCTTACAATCTCCCCATTTACAAAAAAAGCCTTTTCATGTTGCTCATTTACTTACTGGAGAATAATTAAACACCCAGAGGCCAGCCCCCTAAAGAAAATGAGTCCTATTCTTCAGCACTGGCTGTTCTTCCAGAGGTCCTGAGTTCAATTACGAGCAACCACATGGTAGCTCAAAGCCATCTGTAATGAGATCTGGCATGCAGGCATACATGCAGGAAAAACACTGAATACAAAATAAATAAAACTCTTAAAAAAATAGAAAAAGAGTCCTTCCTCACCCACACCATGGAACTTTGCTTTTAATAGGACTCACCTGATATCAAAGCCTAAGGGAGGGCATGGCTTGATTTCAGAATTAAGAAAATGTTGTTTTTAGAGACTAACAAATACCCTGCAGTTCCTAGCAACCAATGGGTTGGGGATGCTGTTCAAATCTCAGGCTATAGATTTGGTTATGATAACATGCTGCTTTGACCCAAGCATGCAACAGAGCTGCCTGATGAATGCTTAGCTTGGTGCTGTGTATGACATTGGGCATCATACACAACATGACCTCCGTGTGGCAAGAATCAGCATAGTGCAGTCTGGTATGTGTCAAGCTGCTGACAATGAGCATTTCTCCATGCTTCAGACTGTGGAGCAGAGGACTTGGTCACCTATATCAGTGAGGATGAGGTAACAGCCTCCTCCCTAAATAAACACATGCAAAGCATTTGAAGCACATTTCTCTCCAGGGTAACAAATTATTTCATTTCTATGTTTCAGTTATTCTGTCTGGGGAGATTTTATTTTTCTTTAATTATTCTACCTGAACAACAAGAGACTTGAGCCTTTGGGGGATATATGCAATGGAGTCAAAGTTAATTAGCTTTTCTGATGACACATTCCTTCTTAAGTAAAATATTTTGGCAGGGATACAGTGCCAGGCAGACTTACTATGATTACAAAAAGACAGATACACTTCTGAAAAGTGTACAGAGAAGTGCATTGTCACCTTCAGTGGCATCTTCAGTACTCTCTTCAGTTCTTAATGTTATGCCCAAATCTTGACCCCCAGAGAGACCACTGAAGCCAGAGATGTCGGAGTGCAACAGCAAGATTTATTGGCAGCACAATACAAGCCAGGCAGGGAGCATACTTCAAGCTTCTATGATAACAGAGCAAGAAATAGCTCCTGTTTTTGGTTACAACAGGTCTTTTAAAGGCATAAGTTACAACAAAGTTGGTTGCTTGGAGACAGGGTACTGATATACTACTGATTGGCTCATGCTTAGGGTCCTTCTGCCCCAGAGTATCTTTGAACCCCACCTGGATGGACCCCGCCTGGACCCTACCTGGGGTGGCTGTTTTTTCCCGGAACTGGGCAAGCAAGAATCTATTCCTCTTCCAGAACTGGGCAGATGTCTTGGCTAATCTCCCAGAGCTGGGCAGGTAGGAAGCTATTCTCTCAGAACAGGGGAGGCCCCCTGCTAGGTCTATTCTTTTAGGACATGTTCTTTTTCCTGGACTTGTCAGGCATGACTATTCTTCTCTCAGAATTGGGCAGCCCCCCCCCCCCGCCTCTGCCAGAAATAGAAACTAAACATTATTTTACTTTTTTATAAAATAGCTACTAAAATACAAAATGGGGTTTCTTAAGCTAAGTTTTCTCTCCTCACTTAGTTCATGTGATCGTTTTCCTTTCTATTATTTAAAATATCAGGTGGCAAGGGAAAGTGATGGTGTGTCCTGGAAGTACTTAATGAGCACATGTACCACACTCTGTTATAACACAAAACCCACAAATCAAAACCAGTTACTTTTCCTAAGATATTTATCAGTTACTCATCTTGCTAAAGTCCAAGGTCAAAAAACCTATTTCAGATATTCTTTACTAGCTCCCAGAGGCAAATGTTCTAGTGATGCTGTGAGCTCCACACTGATGTGATGATGGCTCTGGAATCAGTGCTCACTTTGTTATTACCTGTGCAAGGGCTGGTTACATATCCACATGACAGCCACATACTGTACATTACCGAAATACTTCATCAGACTGTTCTTACCAAGTGATCTCATGAATACTAAATAGATGCTTTATGGTAGAGTCAAGATTGCTGCCTTACAAAACTCAATAGTATTGTAGACCATTAAAAGAGTCAAAATATAGGCTCAAACTTAGGTAGGAGACCATTCACATAGACACTTCCAAGTCAAGGCCACAGAAGATTCCTATGTAATTCTTGAGAAGTTCTGGATGTAATTGGCATAGATTTGCCTGCCTCTCTTAGAGTAAAATTAAATTAGTAATTCAAAGCTTGTAGGATTCTAAATAGACACTTTCTTGAACAAGTTTATTTATAGACTTTATCCATTCATTTGTTCCTTAGAAAATGATGACAATAAACAGAAACCAAACAAAAGCTCTTTCAAAATTTCCTAATAAGTCCTTTTTCTTATCCTTAGATCTATTTTTTTTGCATTTGTTTTAGTTAGAAAATATCTCCATTGCAGAAAAAAACTGAGGAAATTTGAAACTTCAAGATTTAACTCTTTCTTGTCTTTTATCAGATAACTGGATAAAGTAAAAGCCTGATAAACTGAAAAGAATTCTTATAGTTTATTTGAGGAGGTTTGATTTTCATTTCTAATTGAGACATCAAACAATTTATTGTAAAGATAACATTACTCACTATAATTTGCCTTCCATGGCCATCTGGCTCGTTGGTTTTGAACTCTTGTTTTTGTTAATTTCCAACTTAAAAGAAGAAGCTTTCCCTTGGAGACTTACAGTACAATGTGGAAGAGCAGGGCAGGTCACAGAATTGAGAAATTCAGAAGTTTTGGAGTCATTGCGGAGGAGTTTTTTTTTTTTTAAATGCTTATTTTATGCCAAGTAGGCTGTCTGTGTTAATGCTGGCATGGCTGGGGGTGCTAACATCTTCTCCTAGGTACAGTGAAATAAAGGCACTGCTGAGATTTATTTAAAGCCATGGTAACCCTACTAATGAAAGAAAGTTTACAGAGACTATTAGACACGAGAGTACCCTCCATTCTCGGGGGGGCAAAGCCATCAACTAAAAACTGACTTTTGATGAGGACTAAAATGATGGCTTACTGGTTAAGAGCACTTACTGCGCTAGCAGAGGAATCAAGTTCACTTCCTAGCACCCATGTGGTGCTCACAACCATCTCTGACTCTAATTTCAGGAATATAATGCTGGCTGAAAGCACCAGGCACACAGGTGGTGCACAGACTTAGGTGCTGGCAACATGTGTGCACAGGTGCAGTAACTCGGACTGAGAACACCTGAGGCACTTTTGATTCTCCCTGGATGTTTTTAATTCATTCTGCTGCTCTTTTTCTAACTAGCAACATAGACTTGTCACTGGTTTCCAGAGTTTGTTTTGATAATTGTTCCTTAATGATAGCAAAAGAAGTCATAGAGATCTGTGGAGAAACACCACCTATCGAAGTAGCTTTCTGGACACATTGACAACATATTTATATGTTCTCTTATGTTTAGAACATCAGCTAATACCATAGCATGCTTAAAAGAATGCTCACAGTCTCTGTTTCCATCCCTCTGTGTCTCCATCTGCCAGCACATTCCCGTTCTGTTCTGAGTCCCGGGCTATTCTTGGAGTATGCTGAATGTTTTGCCTTCTGTGGGCCTGTCCTGCCAGACTTGTACCTATGAAGTTTATCCCATAGACCTCTGCTTAACTAGGTGCCTTTTTTATTATTATGATAAAGAAGTCACATTTTCTATCCTTGTATATCCTTAATCAAGGTCCCATGCCCCTCCCACCACATCAGGACATTCTTTCTTCTACACATCTCCCCATTCCCCCCATGGGAGGGTGATTCCAAGGTCCCAAGGTCCCAAGGTCCCAAGGTCCCAAGGTCCCAATATTGCTTAGTTCAGCCTCCACTCCTGGCAAACCCAGTTTTCTCACCCATACATAAGACCGGGTCAGGTGTTCCTCTAGGAGGAGTGGGATCCAAGGTGTTTGTGATCCCAAGCTGTTTAGTGGTTGTGGTTTGGAGCTTGGGCATGCTTTGCTTTTTTTTGTTTGTTTGTTTAGAGTCCACTAATGAGTGAGTACGTCCCCTGCTTATCTTTCTGGGTTTGTGATGCCTCGCTCAGGAGAATATTCTCCAAATCCATCCATTTGCCTGCAAATTTAAGAATATCATTTTCTTATTGCTGAGTAGTACTCCATTGTGTAGATGTACCACAATTTGTTAATCCATTCTTCAGTTGAGGGGCATCTAGGTTGTTTCTAGGTTCTTGCTATTACAAATAATGCTGCTATGAACATAGCTGAGCTAATGCCATTGGAGTGCAACTGTGCGTTTTTAGGGTATATACCCAGAAGTGTTATTGGTGGGTCCTTGGGGAGATTGATTCTCAGTTTTCTGAGAAACCGCCATACTGCATTCCAGAGTGGCTAAACAAGCTTACATTCCCACCAACAATGGAGGAGTGTTCCACATGCTCCTCACCCTCTCCTGCATAGGCTGTCATCTGTGTCTTTTATCTTAACCAATTTAACAGGTGTCAGGTAGTATCTCAAAGTTGTTTTGATTTTCATTTCTCTGATGGCTAAAGATGATGAGCACTTTTTTCAAGTGCTTTTCAGTTATTTGTAATTCTTCTGCTGAGAATTCCCTTTTTAGTTCTGAACCTCATTTTTTGATTGGGTTATTCAAGGGCTCTAGATTCTTGAGTTCCTTATATATCTTAGAGATCAATCCTCTATCACTTGTAGGGTTGGTGAAAATCTTTTCCCATTCTGTAGGCTGTTGTTTAGTCCTATTGACAGTGTCCTTGGCTTTACAGAAGCTTCACAGCTTCAGGAAATCCCATTATTGATTGTTGATCTTAGTGTCTGTGCCACTGGTGTTATATTTAGTAAGTGGTCATCTGTGCCAATACAATAGAAGTGTATTTCCCACTCACTTTTCTATCAAGTTTAGAGTGGCTGGATTTATATTGAGGTCTTTGATCCACTTGGATTTGAGTTTTGTGCAAGGTGACAGGCTTGAATCTATTTGCATTTTTCTACACACTACCATCCAGCTATGCCAACATCATTTGTTAAATATACTAACTTTTTTCCATTGAATATTTTGGGCCTCTTTGTGTTCATAGGTTTTTGGGTTACTGTCTGGATCCTCAGTTCTGTTCCATTGATCCACAACTGTGTTTTTATGCCAGTACCAGGCTGCTTTTATTACTGTAGGTCTATAGTATAACTTGAAGTCTGAGATGGTGATGCCTCTTGAGATTCTTTTGTTGAGCAAAATTATTTTGGCAATCCTGGTTTTCCTGTTATTCCAAATGAAATTGAGTATTGTTCTTTCAAGGTCCAAAAAATATTGTGTTGGGATTTTGATAGACAGTGCATTGAATCTGTAGATTGCCTTTGGTAGAATTGCCATTTTTACTATGTTGATCCTACGTATCCAGGAACATGGGAGAGCTTTCCATTTTCTGATATCCTCTTCAACTTCTTTTTTCAGTGATTTAAAATTTTTGTCAAATAGATCTGTTACTTCTTTGGTTATAGTTACTCAAAGGTATTTAATACTATTTGCAGCTATTATAAAGGATGATGTTTCCCTTATTTTTTTTTCAGCCTTTTTATCTTTAGTGTATAGGAGGACTACTGATTTCTTTGAGTTAATCTTGTATCCTGCTACATTGCTGAAGGTGTTTATCAGCTGTAGAAGTTTCTTGGAAGAATTTGTGGGTCACTTATGTATACAATCATACTATCTGCAAATAGAGATAGTTTCACTTCTTTTCCAATTTGTATCCCCTTAATCTCTTTTCTTTCTCTTATTGCTTTAGCTAAAACTTTGAGAACTTTATTGAATAGATAAGGGGAGAGGGAGAGGACATCCTTGTCTAGTTCCTGTTTTTAGTGGGATTGCTTTGAGTTTTTCTCCATTAAGTTTGATTCTGGCTGTTGGCTTCCAGTAAATCGCCTTTATTATATTGAGATTATTGATTCCTCCAGAGCTTTTATCATAAAGGAGTGTTGAATTTTGTCAAAGGCTTTTTCATAATCTAAGGATATGAACATGTGGTTTTGTTCCTTTAGTTTGTTTAAATAATGGATAACATTTATGGTTTTTCATATGTTAAATCAGCCCTGCATTTCTGGGATGAAGCCTACTTGGTCATGGTGGATGATATTTTTTTAATATTGTTGTATACGGTTTGCCAAAATTTTGTTGAGAATTTTCGCATCAATATTCATGAGGGAAATTGGTTTATAATTCTCCTTCTTTGCTGTGTCTATAAGTGACTTGGATATTAGGGTAATTGTGGCCTCATAAAAGGAATTTGGCAATATTCCTTCAGTTTCTACTGTGTGAAATAGTTTGAGGAGTAATGGTAGTAATACTTCTTTGAATGTCTGGTAGAATTCTTCACTGAAACCATCTGGACCTGGGCTTTTTTTTTTTTGCGGGGGGGGGGGGGGGGGGGCAATTTCCTTAAGGGTTATAGGTCTGTTTAGGTAATTAATCTGATCTTCATTTAATTTTGGTAGATGGTACCTGTCCAAAAAGCTGTCCATTTCTTCTGGGTTTTCCATTTTTGTGGAATATAGGTTTTCAAAGTATGATCTGATAATTCTCTGGAATTCCTGGGGGTCAGTTGTTATGTCCCCCTTTTCATTTCTGATTTTGTTGATTTGGACACTCTCTCTCTGCTTTTTGATTAGTTTGGCTAAGGGCTTATCTATGTTGTTGACTTTCTCAAAGAATCAACTCTTTGATTCATTGATTTTTTTTTTTTGTATTGTTCTTTTTGTTTCAATTCTATTGATTTCAGCTCTAAGTTTGATTATTTCCTGCCGTCTACTCCTTCTAGGTGAGTTTGCCTCTAATTGTTCTAAGGCTTTCAGCTGAGCTGTTAGGTCTCTAGTGTGGGATTTCTCTAGGTTTTTCCATATAGGCATGTAGGGCTATGAATTTTCCTCTTAAGAGTGCTTTCATTGTTTGGATATGTTGTGGATTCATTTTCATTAAATCCTAGGAAGACTTTGATTTTTTTCTTAATTTCTTCCTTGACCGAGAGGTGGTTCAACTGAGTGATGTTTAGTTTCCATGAGTTGGTAGGCTTTCTTTGATTTTTGATGTTGTTGAACTCTAACTTTAGGCCCTGGTGGTCTGATATGTTACAGGGAATTATTTCCTTTTTTGTGTATCTGTTGATATTTGCTTTATGACCAGTTAAGTGGTCAGTTTTGGAGAAAGTGCCATGAGGAGCTGAGAAATATGTATATTCCTTTGCATTTTGGTGGAAACTTCTGTAGATATCCATTAAGTCCATTTTCATCATAACCTCTGTTAGACTCCTTATTTCTCTGTTGAGTCTCTATCTGGTTGGCCTATTGAGGGGTGAAAGTGGGGTATTAAAGTCTCCCATTATTAGGTTGTGAGAATTGATATGAGATTTGAGCTTTAGCAGTGTTTCTTTTACATAGGTAGGTGCCCTTATATTAGGGGCATAAATATTCAAGATTGAAATCTCCTCTTGACCAATTTTTCCTGTGATGAATAAGTAATGACCAACTTGGTCTCTTTTAATTGCTTTTAGCTTAAAGTCTACTTTGTTAGACTATTAAGATGGCAACCCCAACTTGTTCTTAGGACCATTTGACTGGAAAATCTTTTTCCAACCCTTTACTCTGAACCTTTGACTGTATTTGTGGTTGAGGTGTGTTTCTTGTATGCAGCAGAAGGATGGCTTCTGTTTTTGTATCCATCTTGTTAGTGTGTGTCTTTTTATAAGCGAATTGAGTTCATTGATATCAAGGGATATTAGTGACCACTGATTGATATTTTCTGTTATTTTGGGTGGTAATTTGTTTGTATTTCCTTTCTCTGGGGTAGTCTTCTGTGAGATTATTGATTGTTTGTGGCTTCATGAGTGTATCTGGGGTCCTTAGGTTTGAGTTTTCCTTCTAATGCTTTCTGTAGTGCTGGATTGGTGTAGATAGGCATTGTTTCAGTCTGACTTTGTCATGAAATATCTATCTTTTTTTCCAATTTTTTTCTTTATTTGTTTTGTATTTATCAATAAAAACAGTAAATTGAATTTAAAATGCTGATAAGTTAACAATAACTATAAAGAAAATAAAAATCCTAAGCATGACTTATCAAGAGTGATAATGCAAATAATTTGCTACACATAAAATTATTTTGTGTTCAGCTTTCCCTCTGAATTTTTTTTCTGTCCCTGTATATCCTTATTCAAGGTCCCTTCCCCCTCCCGCCACATCAGGTCATTTTTTTCTTCTCCACAACTCCCCATTCCCTTCCTGGGCAGGCAGCAGACAGTCCCATGGTCCCACTTATCCAATAATGCTTAGTTCAGACTCCACTCATGGCAAATCCAGTTTTATCCCCCCTCCCTCAAGAGTGAGTCAGGTGTTCCTCTAGGTGGAGTGGGATCTGAAGGGTCAATCTAGGGTGTTTCTGATCCCAAGCTGTTCAGTGGTTGTGGTTTGCAGCTCGGGCATGCTTTGTTTTTATCTTGTTTGTTTGTTTAAAGACCACTAATGAGTGAGTACATCCCTTGCTTATTTTTCTGAGTTTGCGATACCTCACTCAGGAGGATATTCTCCAAATCCATTCATTTGCCTGCAAGTTTTAGGATATCATTTTTCCTTACTGCTGAGTAGTATTCCATTGTGTAGATGTACCACAGCTTATTAATCCATTCTTCAATTGAGGGGCATCTAGGTTGTTTCCAGGTTCTTGTTATTACAAATAATGCTGCTATGAACATAGTTGAGCTAATACCTTTGGAGTGTGAATGTGCATCTTTAGGGTATATACCCAGAAGTGGTATTGGTGGGTCCTTGGGGAGATTGATTCTCAGTTTTCTGAGAAACCGCCATATTGCATTCCAAAGTGGCTGAACAAGCTTACACTCTCACCAACAATGGAATAGTGTTCCCCTTGATCCGAATCCTTTCCAACATAGGCTGTCATCTGTGCCTTTTATCTTAACCAATCTAACAGGTGTTAGGTGGTATCTCAAAGTTGTTTTGATTTTCATTTCTCTGATGGCTAAAGATGATGAGCACTTTTTCAGGTGCCTTTCAGCCATTTGTAGTTCCTCTGCTGAGAATTCCCTTTTTAGATCTGTACCCCATTTTTTAATTGGGTTATTCAAGGTTTTGGGCTCTAGATTCTTGAGCTCTTTATATATCTTAGAGATCAGTCCTCTATCACTTGTAGGTTTGGTGAAAATCTTTTCCCATTCTGTAGGCTGTCATTTTGTCCTATTGACAGTGTCCTTGACTTTACAGAAGCTTCCTAGCTTCAGAAGATCCCACTTATTGATTGTTGATCTTAGTGTCTATGCCACTTGTGTTATATTAGGAAGTGGTCGCCTGTGCCAATTCATAGAAGTGTATTTCCCACTTTCTTTTCTATCAAGTTCAAAGTGGCTGGGTTTATGTTGAGGTCTTTGATCCACCTGGATTTGAGTTTTGTGCAGGGTGACAGGCTCTGATCTATTTGCATTTTTCTACACACTTCCATCCAGCTATGCCAACATCATTTGTTAAATATACTATCTTTTTTCCATTGAATATTTTGGGCCTCTTTGTTAAAGATCAGGTGTTCATAGGTTTTTGGGTTAATGTCTGGATCCTCAATTCTATTCCATTGATCCACAAGTCTGTTTTTATGTCAGTACCAGGCTCTTTTTATTACTGTAGCTCTATAGTATAACTTGAAGTCAGGGATGGTGATACCTCCTGAGGTTCTTTTGTTGAGTAAAATTATTTTGGCAATCCTGGTTTTCCTGTTATTCCAAATGAAATTGAGTATTGTTCTTTCAAGGTCCAAAAAATATTGTGTTGGGATTTTGATAGACAGTGCATTGAATCTGTAGATTGCCTTTGGTAGAATTGCCATTTTTACTATGTAGATCCTACCTATCCAGGAACATGAGGGAGCTTTCCATTTTCTGATATCCTCTTCAATTTCTTTCTTCAGTGATTTAAAATTTTTGTCAAATAGGTCTGTTACTTCTTTGGTTATAGTTACTCCAAGGTATATAATACTATTTGCAGCTATTATGAAGGGTAATGTTTCCCTTATTTCTTTTTCAGCTCTTCTATCTTTAGTGTATAGAAGGGCTAATGATTTCTTTGAGTTAATCTTGTATCCTGCTACATTGCTGAAGGTGTTCATCAGCTGTAGCAGTTCCTTGGAAGAATTTGTGGGTCACTTTTGTATATAATCATATCATCTGCAAATAGAGATAGCTTCTCTTCTTCTTTTACAATTTGTATCCCCTTTATCTCTTTTCATTCCCTTATTGCTTTAGCTAAAACTTCGAGAGCTATATTGAATAGATAAGGGGAGTGAGGACATCCTTGTCTAGTTCCTGATTTTAGTGGGATTGCTTTGAGTCTTTCTCCATTAAGTTTGATACTGGTATCGGCTTCTTGTAAATCACCTTTATTATATTTAGGTATTCTCCCTGTATTCCTGATCTCTCCAGGGCTTTAATCATAAAGGAGTGTTGGATTTTGTCAAAGGCTTTTTCAGCATCTAAGGATATGATCATGTTTGGATACGTTGTGGATTCATTTTCTTTTCTTTTTCTTTTTTTTAAAAAAAAGGGACATGAAATTTAATTTAAAGAAAAACAACCTGAAAGTAACTGCAAGAACAATGGGTAAACCAACTCCTGATAAGACAAGGTGTCACACTGACAGGAGGGCTGGAGAGGCTATAAGTTGCTCGCAAATAAACTTCTTTAAGGGTAGAGGGATCCTCAGGTCATTTCTGACTATCAGAATGCATGTGAGCTTCTCTGTGAATGTTCTGTACATCTCAGGAGTCAAAGTCTTCATTTCCTATACAGGACCATCTTCTGTCTCAGCCGACTTTCAATGGAGGGGCTACTAGAACAACACCATCTCCCTGGATGAAGAGCATGGGGATATTCCGTTTTGTTGATTTATATATCTCTTCATATGTCTCTTCATCAATCTCAATCATTGTCATAGTTTCTTCTATGTCTCCCAGGATCATATTTAAATGTTGATCAAAGGCATGTAATCTACCTCTAAGCTCTCGGTCGTTTCTCATCTTCACATAGACTCGCTCATCCAAACTGAGCCTGATGAGATCTAGGGGCTCCTCTATGGTATTGGTAGTCTATTGTTGATCTAAGTCGTCCGCCATGTTTCAAACGCTGTGCCGTTTCCCGTGGATTCATTTTCATTAAACTCTAGGAAGACTTTGATTTCTTTCTTAATTTCTTCCTTGACCCAGAGATGGTTCAGCTGAGTGATGTTTAGTTTCCATGAGTTGGTATGCTTGCTTTGGGTTTTGAAGTAGTTGAACTCTAAATTTAGGCCCTGGTTGTCCGATATGTTACAAGGGATTATTTCCATTTTTTTGTATCTGTTGATATTTGCTTTATGACCAATTATGTGGTCAGTTTTGGAGAAAGTTCCATGAGGAGCTGAGAAATATGTATATTCCTTTGTATTTGGGTAGAAGCTTCTGTAGATATCTATTAAATCCATTTACATCATAACCTCTTTTAGACTCCTTATTTCTCTGTTGAGTGTTTGTCTGGTTGATCTGTCCAGGGTTGAAAGTGGGGTATTGAAGTCTCCCACTATTAGGGTGTAATAATTGATGTGGGATTCAAGCTTTAGCAGTGTTTCTTTTACATAAGCAGGTGCCCTTATATTAGGGGCATAAATATTCAAGATTGAAATCTCCTCTTGACCAATTTTTCCTGTGATGAATAAGTAGTGACCATCTTGGTCCCTTTTTATTGCTTTTAGCTTAAAGTCTACTTTGTTAGATATTAGGATTGCAACCCCCACTTGTTTCTTAGGACCATTTGACTGGAAAATCTTTTCCCAACCCTTTATTCTAAGCCTGTGTCTGTCCTTGTGGTTGAGATGTGTTTCTTATAGGCAACAGAAGGATGGTTTCTGTTGTTGTATCATCTTATTAGTGTGTGATGTTTTATAGGAGAGTTGAGTCCATTGATATTAAGTAAAACTAGAGGCCATTGACTGATATTTCCTGCCATTTTTGGTGGTAACTTGTTTGTATTTCTTTTCTCTGGAGTATTCTTCTGTGGAATTATTGATTGTCTGTGATTTCCTGGGTATATCTGGGGTCCTTAGGTTGGAGTTTTCTCTCTAATACTCTCTGTAGTGCTGGATTGGTAGATAGATATTCTTTCAGTCTGACTTTGTCATGAAATATCTTGTTTACTCCATCTATGGTGATTGATAATTTTGCAGGGTATAGTATTCTAGTTTGGCAGCCATGCTCCTTTAGCATCTGTATAATTTCTGACCAAGCCCTTCTAGCTTTCATCGTTTCCACTGAATAGTCAGGTGTTATTCTGATGGGTCTGCCTTTATATGTAAGTTGGCCCTTTTGTTTTGCAGGTCTTAAAATTTTTTTTTGTTCTGTATGTTTTGTGGCTTGAGTATTATGTGGCGCACTGACTTTTTTTTTTTGAGGTCATATCTATTTGGTGTTCTGTAAGCTTCTTGTATCTTTATAGACATTTTCTTCTTCAGGTTCGAGAAGTTTTCTTCTATGATTTTATTGAATACATTATCTGTGCCTTTGAGCTGGTATTCTTCTCCTTCTTCTATTCCTATTATTCTCAAATTAGGTCTTTTCATGGTGTCCCAGATTTCTTGAACATTTTGAGTTATGGCTTTTTTAGTTTTACTATTTTCTTTGACTGGTATATCTATTTGAGCTACTGAGTCTTCCACTTCAGAGATTCTATCTTCCATCTCTTGAACTCTGTTTGTTATGCTTGTATCTTTGGTTCCAGCTTTTTTCTTCAGGTTTTCTATTTCCATCTTTGCCTCATTTTGTGCCTTTTTTATTGCTTCCATTTCAGGTTTTAGTTCCTGACATGTTTCTTTCATAGATTTGTTCATCTCTTTCAATTTTTTGTTTGTATTTTCTTCCATTTCTTTAAGGCTATTTTTCATATCTTCTTTGAGAGCTTCGATGATCATCGAAAAGGAATTTTTGGTTTTGCTTCCTTCTGTTTCCTCTTCATTGCTCAGTTCAGGTCTTGTATTTGTAGGATCGCCACTTTCTTCTTGAGTTACCTTGTTGTTCTTTATATTATTATGTAAGTTTTTGCACTGGCGTTTTCCCATGGCTTTAGTGGTTCACAATTAGGTGGCTCCTGGTCAGTTGTGGCACTCGGGCTTGTGTGCCTCCTGTGACCTCTGATGAAAAGGTCTGCTCAATCACTACTTCTGCACTGTGCAGGGGACTGAATTTCAAGTCTTCAATCTTTCTCTGTTTGACCAATTGGAGGCGGGGTGGCGGCCGTGCAAACTCCCTCATCAGCAGCTGGGGGGACTGTGACAGGCAGAGATTATCTCCACCTGCTCCAGAGTGTGCTGGGACATGCTCTGTAGACAGCAACCTGTCCTGGAACCAGAACAGGAACTGATGGGAGCCGATGGGAGCTCAACTCTCTTCTCCCTGGCAGGGATACAGGTACTGGGGCCTGCTGACCCCTCCTCACCTCTGGGCGGGGTCTGAGTCTGTCCTTCAGGGTCCCCAGTCCTTATCTGTTTGCTCAGTTGGAGGTGGGTAGCCCTGCAAATTCCCTCAGCAGCAGCTGGGGGGACTATGACAGGCAGAGTTTATCTCCACCTGCTCCAGAGTGCACTGAGACACGCTCTGCAGTCAGCACCTCATCCTGGAACCAGAACCAGAACAGATGGGAGCTCAATTCTCCTCTCCCTGGCAGGGACACAGGCGCATGGGCCTGCTGACCACTCCTCACCTCTGGGCGGGGTCTGAGTCTGTCCTTCAGGGTGCCCAGTCCTTATTTGTTCACTCAATTTGAGGTTGGGTAGCTGTGCAAATTCCCTCAGCAGCAGTTAGGGGGACCGTGACAGGCAGAGTTTATCTCTGCCTGCTCCAGAGTGTGCTGGGACACACTCTGCAGACAGCACCCTGTCCTGGTGAATTATCTATCTTGTTTATTCCATCTATGGTGATTGATAATTTTGCAGGGTATAGTATTCTAGTTTGGCAGCCATTCTCTTTTATTGTCTGTATAACTTCTGACCCAGCCCTTCTGGCTTTCATCATTTCCATTGAATAGTCAGGTGTTATTCTGATGGGTCTGCCTTCATAGGTAAGTTGGCCCTTTTCTTTTGCAGCTCTTAAATTTTTTTGTTTATTATCTATGTTTTGTGGAGTGCTGACTTTTTTTGAGGTCATATCTATTTGGTGTTCTGTAAGCTTCTTGTATCTTTATAGGTATTTCCTTCTTCAAGTTAGGGAAGTTTTCTTCTATGATTTTATTGAATACGTTATCTGTGCCTTTGAGCTGGTATTCTTCTCCTTCTTCTATTCCTATTATTCTCAAATTAGGTCTTTTCATGGTGTCCCAGATTTCCTGAACATTTCGTGTTAGACATTTTTGGTTTTAGTATTTTCTTTGACTGACATATCTATTTCAGCTACTGAGTCTTCCACTTCAGAGATTCTCTCTTCCATCTCTTGGTTTCTATTGGTTATGCTTGTATCTGTAGTTCCAGCTTTTTTCTTCAGGTTTTCTATTTCCATCTTTGCCTCTTTTTGTGCCTCTTTTATTGCTTCTATTTCAGTTTTTCGTTCCTGGCATGTTTCTTTCATTTTTTGGTTTACCTTTTCTTGGTTTTCTTTCAAAGATTTAGTCATCTCTTCCAATTTTTTGTTTGTATTTTCTTCTATTTTTTAAGGGATTTTTTCATATCTTCTTTGCAGGCTTCAATGATCTTTACAAAGGTATTTTTTGTGTTGCTTCCTTCTGCTTCCTCTTTATTGCTCTGTTCAGGTCTTGTAGTTGTAGAACCACCACTTTCTTCTGGAGTTACTTTGTTGTTCTTTGTATTATTATATGTATTTATGCATTGGTGTCAGCCCATGGCTTCAGTGTTTCATGATTACATGGCTCCTGGTCAGTTGTGGCAAGAGGGCTTGTGTGTCTCCTGTTCAATCTTTGACTCTACTCTGGGAAGTGGTCTGAATTTCAAGTCTTCAATCCTTCTCTGCTGATGCCTTTTGAGTCAGGGTGGCCATGCAAGTTTTCTTGTTTTAGTAGCAGCTTGAGGAGCCCCTCACAGCCAAAATCTATTACTGCCTGCTAAGGAGTGTGTGTAGACAGAACCCGGTCCCAGAACACAACTTTTTCAGGCAGGGATTGGGAATCAGGCGCCAGGCCTGCTGACCTCACCTCACCTCTGGGCGGAGTTTGAGTCTGTATTTCAAAGTCCTCAGTCCTTCTCTGCTGATGCAGTTAGAGGCAGGGTGGCTGTGCAAGTTCCCTTGTTTTAGTAGGAGCTGGAGGAGTCCCTCACAGCCAAACTCTATTCCTGTCTGCTAAGGTATCCTAGGTGCCTTTTTTGCAGATGTCCCATCTACCTCCTTTCCTATTCCATGCTTTACTATCTTTTCAGAGTATGCAAATCTTTGTGATAGATGCCATGCTTTAATTGTTTTAAAGCAGGGAACAAAATTTTGTCTGCATTGAATTAATGAGGACTAGGAAAGGGAATCCATTAACAAAAAGAATACAGCATGATTAATGGGAAGCATTGAGGACCCTTTGGAAAACACCAATCACAACATATTTAACCTCTAGTACAGGATGCATTTGATAAAAACTATTGAAGGGATGAGAAAAGATTGAGACAACTGTAAAGTTCTTATAACAAAAACAGTGAACAATCACTAAAAACCTAAATTTCTTTAAAACATAGGGATTGAGTTAGATTTTGACTTTTCTCTGCTGTGTATGTAGTGATCCTGATTAGTAGCTTCTGAAGCTGGCTTGCTGATCTGAGACAGTGGCACTTCATTAGCTTTTTGGATATGCTGTCTCTGTTCAGTCACATTTAGCTAAAATTAATTGTTCTCATATACTTAGCCAATGCCAGAAGATTCAGAGAGTAATATTGGACTATCTACAAAGGACAAGTATTTATTAACCTAGAAAATAAGCTTTTCTGGGCCAATGTGGATCCAGGGTTAAAGGTGATTGTTATGTAAACCTGATGACTTGAATTCAATGTCTGGAACCACTGGTGGAGGAGGGAACCTGCTCCTTCTGAACTGCACACATACACTATGGCATGTTTGTGCCTGCATATGTACACACACAAATAATAATAACAATAAAATATTAGCAACTTTTAAATACCCCTCCTTCCATTGCTTGTGTGTTCTGCATGTGTGTGCAATGTCCCCTTTGTGCTTCTGCATGCAAACTCTGAAGAGTATGAAGAATGATTCCTCTCACAATAGGTTCTCATCTCCTCAGACAAGCTCACGCCCCTTCCATCTTAGTCTCAAGTGTAAGGGACAACACATCACTGTTCTCCATATTTATTATGTTTAAGAAAATAACATCTCAAAAATTTGACTTTGATCATATATAAATGAGGAGCTAATGCTATTTTAGTGTCCAAATTTCAGTTCTTTTTTTTTTTTTTTTTTTGGCATGGAGAAATTTAAGACGAAAAGCAAAAATCTCTCTTTCTCTTTCTCTGTCTGTCTGTCTCTCTCTCACACACACTCCTCTTATCTTTTCCCTACCTTAGTTATGATAAACTTTCAATGCAGTAAATGATTAAAAAGTTTATGAGTTTGAGTTTTATTATTATCATTTTGTTCTGTAAATATGGATGTTTTGCTTGCATTTGTATCTGTATGACACTTGCCTGCCTGATACCCATAGAGTTCACTAGAGTGAATCAGATCCCTTGGACAAGAATTATAGATAGTTGTGAGTCACCATGTGGTGTTAGGAATCAAACCCACTTTTTCTGGAAGTATAGCCAGTGCTCTTAACCTCTGAGTCATCTCTCCAGCCTTGAGACTTGGAATTTTGACAACTCTTTATATTTTGTATTAGGAGTGATGCATTTGATTTACACATAGCTTGCAGACACAGAAGCCTTGGTTTCATCTGACAGGAGTAAATCTTCACAGAATACTTGCCGACCACTTCTTATACTAAATTTCATTTAAGATTGCTCTAGTACTTTTGAGTTTTTAATACATAAAAAAGTGACCTTATTACATGAACTGAAACTTAAAATTATACTGTTCTAACAAGTTGCTGAGTCTTAGCTAGTAAGAGAAGCAGCATTCAGCCAGTTTTAGGCTGCCTACTGAACATGTGCAGACAAGAAAATGCATTCAGTGTCCAATTAAGAAAAACACTGATCTGTAACCAAGGTGCTTTTACATGGTTTCCTTTTTCCATTCCTGCCTTGCTGGGTGGAGCTCCCTGGAGCTTCTGATCAGAGTGGTGCCTCATTCACTACTCATTTTGTTAAAATAAACCCTTCTAAGTATATATATTTTCAATTTTAACACTCTTTTCTCATATAAATAATATTCTACCATAAACTGCAAAGGCTTTACATTACAATGTAAAGCTAAGTGACTCATCACTTCCTATTTTTTTGTAGCAGATGCTATATAAGTACCAATATTAAATTATAAAACCAAGAAACTATTTGAAATAATGTCATAATTTAAAACTAAAATAATTAATTGGAATTACCTGGAAGAATATTATTTTGGAGAAAATAGGGCAATATCATTCTTAATCATAGAAACAAATATTTTTACCTTTTTATCTGTTCACCTAAGTGAACAGAATTTATAATTCTTTTAAAAATTTTGTTTTCATTAATTTGATTTTCATTGCACGTAGAGATCAAGTGCCAAGAAAGATGTCAGTGATATCACTTAAGACATAAAACCAACCCAATAAGTAGGTTTTCTTTTTTTTTCCCCTGCTAAGTGATTATTAGTCACACTATTTCTTCTATTTCTTCACTAAGTAGTACACTGCAGAAAATAACACATAGAAATAACACAAAGAAGATAAATCAAACACAAACCCTAGGAAATCATTATCTCTTAAAAGCACCCTTAGTTCAGTGTTGCCCTTTGACATGAATGTGACTGGAGCAGTCACTCATAGGTAGCAGTCTTGCGTGTTTAGATTTCACAGTCTTGTGAACTGTTATGATTTGTAATGTTCTTAGACATTCAATACAGAGTAAGAGTCAAAGTTCAGGAATCTCCATTTTCACTAAGAGTTCAGTTAATTCTCAGTTGAATCTTTGTATTCTGTGTTCTAAATTATAAGACAAGCATAGGCAAGCATGATAGTTTTCTCTTTAGCCTGAGATAGAGCAGATTTCTTTATTTTCTTCAGTGAACTGAGGGGAGCACAAACAAGTAAACTCTTTAAACAAAGCAACAAAGACAGAAAAATCTCTTTTCTCTGAGTGAGATTAAAGGTCTCACATTAACAAATGCTCAGCATGTGGAGAGCCTAGGGAGGATTCTCACTGCAAACAGGTGAACTGTTTAAACTGTGTAAACTGGTCCTGGGAAGTAAAAGCAACTGGGTAAAAGGGCAGAAGGACCAAAACAGAGAAGCTGAAGTATCAGGAATCTTACAAAGGCTTCACAATTTTAAAGGACTCAGATATGTAAAAGTCACTAACTCAGAAGAAACTCCAAAAAGTACCCTAACAAATTGAGAAGAAAAGGGAAGTTTAAAGAGAGTCCCCAGACTTCATCAGAACAAAACTAGTTTCAACTTATGATGTAGCTCAGGCTAGCTTTGCACTTTAGATGATCTTGCTATGTTCGCATTGCAAGTGTAGACATGGTGGACTATAGGCATGTGCCTCCCTCCTGGGCTCCATTTGTTTTAATAATTTTTAAATCCATGTTCATTCATTATGAAATTATTATACTTTTTTCATTTTAATTATTTTTTACATTTAAAATGTTTAATCAGGAAGCAATTTGGAGTTAAAAATATCTATAGATGAAATAAAACAGAACTTACTTAATTCCCAACAACCACATGATGGCTCACAACCACCTGTAATGAGATCTGATACCCTCTTCAGGCCTGCAGGTAGAACATTGTATACATACTAAATAAATCTTTTTAAAAAATAAAAGAAATAAAACAGAATTTACAATTGTAAAAAGATAAAATAAATCAAAGAGAAATTTCCCATTTTCTTTTCTGAATAATATTGTCTTAATACTATTAATTTTGTTAAATGACATTAAATAATAATAATTCCTATAATTACTATGGCTTATATAATGTAAAATAGAGCTGAAGAATAGTCTCTTCAGCTCTATTTTACATTAAAGCACCCAAACGGGACCTTCAAATGTACATGAGCTGTGGGTTTTGAATCTCAGTTGGAAAGTGGTTTGGTAATGTGAGGAAATCTGTGATTCTGTTGGTTTGTGATGCTGTCTATATTCAGTGTCCTATAAATCTAGGTTAATGACAAAATCATTTTTCCATTTGGAGTCACAAACACCTTGTAAATTTTTTTTTATTAAACTATTAATTATTATGATTTTTCCTGAATTTTCTCACAGGAAATACTAAGAGGGGGGAAGCACTTTAAAATGTAAAGAAAGCTCACAGTTTCAGAAAATGATGTCTGATTGGTAAGGTGATAAGGTATATGTTTATGCATATGAGTAACTCCACACAAAGCTATGTCTTTGGGTATTTGAAGTTGTTACTTTAAACCTTTGGAATGGGGGATGAGGGTAGAGGTCACCACGAAGGCTACTTTAATTTGAAAGGCTCCAGTCTATTTGTCTCTATTTCTGATGTCCTCTGGTGACCTCTTGTGATGGATATTCCAGAGACTCTTTAAAATGTTTTAGAGATCAAGCACTATAATCGGGTATTAATACCTTTAGTTATTTTATTTTCACGTTATTATAAAAGTAAGTAACATTCATTTGATATTTTGAAAGGTATAGGAATAAAAAATGAAAGAAAACATCCCGACTCCTATAATCTTACTGCTAATTTCCACACAGTTAAAAAGATTCCTGAAGTTAGACTTAAAATAATTTTTTTTATTTTATGTGTATTTTATTTTGTATTTGTCTATACACACACCACACACATGCTGGTGTTTGTGGAGGGCAGAAGAGGGCGCTGGAATCCTTGGAACTGGACTAAAGGTGTTTGTGAACTGCTTGATGTAGGTGCTGGAAAACTAACCCAGGTCCTCTGCAAGAGCTGCAAGTGTATGAACCTGCTAAGTCAACTTTCCAACATTTCAGATTCTTTAACTTCACAGTCATGGGAAATACTGAGGTTGGTATCTCATGCTCTTTCTCTCTCTTAAGCATTTTTCTTCTACATTTTAATGTTAGTTTTTAAAAAAATTATTTTCTGGTATTGTGACTATTTTTTCAAACTCTCTAATTCTTTCCATTTCTAATTATAAAACAACTCTGAATAAATATTTTATTGGTGATGTGATTAAAATAGATTCTATGTGTTTTCACTTTGGATTCTTATTAGTCACTGGCATGGTATTATAGTTTTCATGGTTATATTCATTCTTTTAAACATCAGAATATGATTTAATGCATTTTATTAGACTTTGAAAGATACTGGAAATAATTTGACAGTATAATTAAGGGAGGAGTGAACCTAAATATACTTTTATTTGAAATTCCATAGTTTGACACAGTTTAATTTCCCAAATGAATGCCTTATAATAACCCTCTTTGAAGGCTGAGATCATGGTGTCATACAGGGGAAAGGATAGAGAATACATGGTTTATTGTTCTAAACCCAAGTAAGGGGAATCATTTATACTGAGAACATTGATGAAATAGGAAAATAAAATAAATATTCAAGATCCTCAAGAGTGATTCAGGGAAACTGCTAATGGGTCATTCCTCATATTGTGATTTACTTAGCAAATACTATGTGTGACCACCACCATGCTTGCAGTGCAAATGGGACACTAGTCACAATTTCCCCACATTTTGAGAGAAACATGTACCAATGATTACAATATGATGTGAGTAGATACACCCACAAAGTAGACTCATGAGACCCTTGTCTGTACTGAGACAGAGAATATATGCCAATGGTGAAAATAAAAGTAATAGATGCATGTTAAACATTTCATTTCATAAAGAAAACCTAAATGTGGCTAAGCAGACACAGCTTTTAAACTGGCATCTAACTTCTTCAGTCTTTCTGTTTTCTTAATGTTGTAAATTGGGCGTTTTAGGGAAACCCTGACTGAGCAATGTTTTTATTAGTGTTAAAATGTTTTTAATTATCTTAGAAAAATAGTTCAGAGAATAATAAAATGTATTCTGCAAAGACTTTATTATGAGAATGTTTGTTCTAGCAGAGAAAGAAAGTAAGATATTCTAAAAACTAGCTTAAGAATATCAGAGCTATGTTCAGGGGTTGATAAATATAACCCAAGACACATAAAGCCAACACTGTGAGAGCTTCTGTGCTCCACTGCCATCTTCCCAGCAGCTTCCAGAGACTAATTAAAACTGCTTTTTATTATTTAAATGTTCCACAGAAACAGGCTTGTCACCTTTTAAAAATACTTCTGCAGAACAAAGTACCATAATGTCAGGATACAGGAACACTGGCAGAAAAAGACAAATGGGGTTTGGCAATGTTTTCCCACATGGATAAGTCCAGAAGGGGAAGCGAATAAATCAGGAAGGGTCATTGCCTTGAAAGGGAACATTGTCTACTCCTGAATATTTTAGACTTACAGAAATGGGGTCCCCGAGACCATTCTACCATCATGATTTTTGCATCAAAAGGATAGGAGGAACTGAAGGACAAGTGGATGCTAACTTTAAAGAAAACATATGCTTAAAAGACATAAAAATAAAAGTTACCCTTTGTAGAAATGGAAAAGAGGATGAATATTGAAAAAAAAATTAGCAGTGAAATGGGAACAGAGTGTAAGAAACACTAATTTGTTTTACACGCAAGGATATTTCTTTAAGACATTTGCTTATAGTTTTGTTTTTAAACCCCTAAATTAGAAAATGACTCCAGTGTTTTACACAGACAGCACATTTTCCAGATGAAGCGTACTTTAAATATTAAGTATTGAGGTAGTTAAATACTTATTGTACAATTCAAATAGGCCTATAACCTCTAGTTAAATAAAAGCAGTAATTAAAAGTCTTTCAATCAAAAAAAAAAAAAAAAAAAAAAGACCAGGACCATATAGATCCTGAGCAAAATTCTACCAAAGAAAAATTAATGTCAACAATTTTCAAATTAGTTTACAGAATAGATATTAAGGAAACATTTTCAATTTTTTTAAATAAAGCCATTATCAACCTGATACCAAACCATATAAAGAATCATCAAAAAAGGAAATTATGGATCAATAGCTTTCATAAGTATAGGAATAATAATTCCCAATAAAATATTTGCAAATAAATTCATATTCAATTATTTGCAAATTTAAATAAGTTGATATGGGATAGAATGTTTACATTCTTCTGTGTGTATCTTCTTAAAATTTGGACAGTTAAACTTAAAGACTATATTCAATCTAAGTTACTTCTGTAAATCACATTCATGAAGATTATAATAAATAGTTCTATTTAATTTTCTTCAGTTCTGGATATTGGAAAATAATTATAAGTGTTATTTTTTATGTTCAACTGTGTGTCTCATATGGTCTAATAATAAAAAATACATCACATCAAACATGGTGATTATTGCTTTATTTGCATCACTCCTTTTCGTAGGAGCTATCAAATGCCTCAGCTCCTCAGCTAGGAATAGATTTCATATTCCCGTCTTGCTCCATGCTGGGATTACACAGGTCTTGGACCTGCTAGCACAATTGCTGTGCATTCCAAATGTATGACCCTGTTGTGTTCGTAAAACATATTTTCATTGAAATCACCCACTACTTCTGGTTCTTACAGTCTTTCTGGCTTCTATTCCACAAAGATCCACGGCCCTTGCAGGGAATGAAGTGAAACAGACATCTCATTTAGGACTGAGCCCTATGAAATCTCTTTTCTGCTCACTGACCAGTTGGGAGTCTCTGTGTCAATTGCCATCTTCTCCAAGAAGTAGATTTCTTATAAAAGGGCATGCTCAGGCTCATCCTCTGTGTTTAATTCACATTTCATTCATATCTTTTCCACCACTCTCCTCTCTTCTTACCCCCTCCATCTCTCTCTTAACCCTTCTGTGATACCTTTTACCATATAATCACATGGTAGAAAAACACTCTATAGTTTCAGACATGGTGATACTGGCCTGATGAGCTTCTAGAACTTTCTCTGCTCATTTTTAATTGCCCATTATATTGTACCCTTTAAGACTTCACCAGGAAACTTCTACAGCTGATATCAAAATCACAAACATACTGAAAAAAATCAGTACCTTTCACAATAGCCTCAAAAAATATCTAGAGATAACTAACCAAACAAATGCAAGACTTGTATAATAATAATAATAATTTTACGATCCTGAAGAATAAAATTGAAGAAGACACAAGAACATGGAAAGATCTCTTAGGTTCATGGATTAGCAGGGTAATATTATGAATATAGTCATTTTACCAAAAGCATTCTACAGGTTCTTCAATGCAATCTCTATAAGAATTATTAGACAATTTTTCAGAGAAATTGGAAAAAGATCTTAAATTTTATATAGAAACTAACAAACAACAAAACTCAGGACAGCTAAAACAATTTGAATATAAAAGAACTTCTCAATTTCAAGTTGTACTACAGAGCTATAGCAGTAACAACAGTATGATATTGCCACAAAACAGACATGTTTATCAATAGGATAGAACTGAGGAACCTACACATAAGTCCAAATGAATAAGAAACCTCATTTTGGACAAAGTGACCAAAAATCCACACTGGAGAAAAGACATTTCTGACAAATTGCAATTGGATAGCTGCACGTAGAAAAATGAAACTAAATTTTTATCTCTTCCAAAACTCAGTCCAAATGAGTCAAGGACAATAACCTAAAACCTGACGCCCTGAATTTGGTGGGGGAGAAAATAAGAAATGTACCTAAATTCATTGGCACAGGAAAGGACTTTCTAACCAGGACCATGATAGCATGAAGATCAAGAACTAATAAATGAGACCCCATGAAGCTAAACATCTTCTGTACAGCAAAGGACACCATAATTCTAGCAAACAGACAATAGTTACAGAATGGGAAACAATCATTACATCTGATATAGTGCTAGTATTTAGAATATATAAAGTACTTAAAAAGCTGGACAACAAGAAAAAAAAGTTAGACTGATGACTTAGTGGTTAAGAGAATTTGAAGATGACTACCCAGCACCCATACAGTGGCTTGCAATTATATGTGACTGCAGTTTCAGGTCATCCAATGTCCTTTTCAGGCATTCTTGAACATTACACACACATGATGCATACACACACATTCAGGTAAACACTTAAAAACATAAAATAAAAACAAATCTTTAAAAAGTAACAAATCATGAACAATATTAGATATCATAAGTAAAAGAAAATGTGAACCAAATTCTCTCCCATATTTAAAGAACTTCAGGAGAAGACCTCTAAAAATGACTTCAAACCACTAATGATTATTTTTTAAATTCATAATGTAACCTGACTTTGGCTGTCCAGAGTCTTGTCTTCTGGCTAATGAGACAATTAAAATGTCAACTGAAAACAGATACATTTCAATTATAATCATTCTCTATGCACTTAAAAATGTCTCACAGGAAAATAAACTTATTATTATCACTGTTATTAGAAAAATTTTATTAGTTAATGAATCTACTTAACTGAGATGACGTTAACTTTAATTCTTATAAATCAAATGTGGAACCCCAAAAGTGAACTCTTAAAAATAGTAAAAACTTTTCAGACTGAAAGAAAATGGAGAAGGACTTATTTTGCTGATTTAAGGATTTAGCCTGGTAATTACCATCCCAATAGGTGTGTGAGAAGGACATTTGGCAGACCACAAAAGTTTAATGTGTATAAAATGGCCTTTTCTTAAGTTTATTAGCAGAAGTGTAGTATGGTTGATTACCTCATTTTCACTCTCATTAGGTCTCCAGATTTTCCTTTTTTACCCATAGATTTATACATAATATCCATCACAGTTTTTAATTAATATTTATAAAGCAGGGAAAGAATAGGGAAATATGAAATACAAATACGCGTATCTTGACACAAACTGGAATTTTTCTTTCTAACATAATTTAGCTATGAAAACAGAAAACATTGTTTTATCAGAAAAACAATGAGCTAAGTTACTGTGCAAAAAGTGGAAATTTGGCTGCTAAAACATCCCAGTGTAGTCAGGGATTTAGGGGAAGCCTTGGAACTGGCCTGATTCCTTCCTTCATGGCTAACATTTAATTCATCAAGTCTGCTCACTGTTTTACAAAAGATCTCCAGATCACTTCCCGTGGAGCTGGCTTCCCTGTGGCCTGTGAGGTTTCTTTTATCTGTTTTCTTCCTGTGTTCTCCCAGCCACACTGACTTCTTGTGGACAACCTTAGGTGTTACTTACACTTGCTGTTTTCTTGCCTGTGTCTTGTTCCCCCAAGATGACCCATGCCCACCATGTTTCTTAAATTGGGACAATCTTTGGTTTCTGGAATATACTAGGCAGTCTCCGAACTGAAATGCACCCTACTGTCATGCTGAGAACACTCTGACCCTGAATATTTAGATGGAAACAGCACCACCTGCAAGGCAATCTGATCATCCAACTTAGTGTGGCCAGTTCTCTCCTTTTCTGGCAGCGCAATCTTCTGTGTTCTCTTGTACTTTTTAATATAAAATGTCACTCTTTAGCATTCCATGGAACTTACCATCTTTATAATTTACTACCTGCTTCCCTTTGCTAGAATGCCAATTCCTAATAGCAAGAAACTGTTGACATCTTTTATTTATTTGTTCTTTTGAGTTTAAAGGTGTAGGTAAGTGAAGTTTTCAAAAACAAAAGAAATTGTGTGTTTATTTTTGGAGCCCTGTGGAGGTTCTTTGAACATTTTACTGGCATATGTTTTAAATAGTCTTACTGCCAAAGAACTTCCTTTGTTTGTTTCTAAGGCATGACTTTTGTCTTCTTTAAGTTGGCAGCTGACCTTTATCGTTTCTTCAAGCTCTAAGAATATAAGAGATATTTTAAATTAGTCCCAGGTTTCTGATTTGGCAGTGCTGTATCAGAGATCATCCTCTCAGAAGGAACCAGCAAAAGGTAAGCATCTATGGGCTGGCTAACTGTTCAAGATGCTAATCTGACTTGGGAGTCAAGCAGAGGACACAAGATACTTCTGTTTTCTCTCCTACAGTCTAGAGCCATGTGACTGAGTAATTGCTCAAGTGTGTGATGGCGGAGTCAGTTTATCTGGTCAGTAATGTATGGAGACCAGATATGGATCTCAAAAGCAGAGATACATAAGTGGGAGAATTTCATACTATTTTTTTTCATGAAAATAACTGGAAAGAAATAATTACATTTTTTGATGTACATAGGTTTGTTTTAAATTATATAGTAAGGAATATTTTTCTTATTGGATTCCTCTCCAGAGAAAGGAAATAAAGTTTACATTTTATAATAGACATGACTTCACTTCTGGTCTTTGATATTTGTTGAAATTGCTGTGCAAATTCTACAGACTACTACCCTTTTAAAATATGGTGAGAGATACTTTTGCTCCTTTCCAAGATGGCAAGAAGTACAGCAAGCCTTTGCTTTGTAAAACAGATTTAGAGACTTCTTTCCAACCAACTTTCCATCTTTACTGCAAACAAAACCCATATTACTGAGAAACAGATGAAAGCTAATTCTGAGACTTTTAGCAGGACATTTAAAGAATATCACACTCCTCATCTCTGTTAGTTTTCAGGAAAAGCATTAAGTAATTGGGATGTTCATTTGATTATTTCCTAATGACCACTTTTCAGAAAAACAGCTGAACACAAAGAAGAAGTAGTTTACTGAAAATGTTGCAGTGAGGAAATGTTAGGATGTCAGTAAGCTGTCAAATTAATGATTTTATAGTATAAAACCTTAATTTTTGTAGTAACAAAATTGTACTTGGTGTGAAAAAATCTATTCAATTGAGGAATGAAATTTGAAAGCTAAATTGGATGCTGTGAAAATCAGATCCAAATGTTTTTATCAATTTGACTCTGTGTGTTTTGGGAAAACATGAGAAGAATAGTTTCAGTCATGTGATCTCCATTTTTATGTTATCCTCCTGACTTCAGACTCTACAGAGACCCCAATGAAGAGAGAAGTACATCGACGCAGGTGTCATAGTGAGATCAAAGGATAAAGGGCCTCTTCAAAGAATAGAACAGAAAAGCAACAATTTGTAATCAAGCATCCAAGCGTGTTGATATTGAACATACTTCAAAGAAAGAGTTTTGTAAATTTTTGGTTCACGTTTGTTAAACACCAACAAATACACTGAGTGATAAAAGTAACTACTTAACTATGAGGGGGGCAATAATTAATTTAAGCCACTGTGACTTCTACTTTCCAGAGATGTCCCAATCAGAAGTTCAGAGTGCTTCAATTCTTATAGAGGACCTGTTAGGTTCCCAGTAACTGCCTGTAACTCTTAACTCCAGGAAATCTGATGTTGCCTTCTGGCCTCTACAGCCATATACACACATGTGTGCCTAGTCATACACACACACACACACACACACACACACACACACACACACTTACATATAAATGGAAATAAATGCAAATTTTAAAAAGAATAATACCCCCCACCAGTCACAGCTCATCCATCCCTTGTGTATTTCTTTTCTGTAGTTTTAAAATACCATGTTCTCCTTCACATTGGTAAAGGGCTTTGGAAGTTGTGCTAATGTCTCTTTCTCCAGAACATCTACAGGCACTATGCTGTGTGACTGTCATAAGCCAGTTTTGACAGCCAGGCAGTGAAATGAACACAGTAGAATAATCTGAAAGGCCCCAATTTTCTTCCTTTTAAAAATTATTATTTTCTCTATTTAGATAATATATATTTCCATACAATGTATTAAGACTGTGTTTTCCCCCCACCAGCTCCTCCCAGTTCCTCCCCACCAGCCCTTCCATCTTAATCCACACTCTCTGTCCCTGTTAATAAAAAGAGCAGGCATTTAAAGAATAATGACAAATAAAAATGCAGAATACAACAAAACAGGAAAACAAAGAAAGAATAAGAAACACATTTGCAAATACAGGAATTATATGAAAATATAAAGCCAGAAACCATAAAATATACAAAAAGGACCTGTAAAGGTTAAAAAAAATTAAAAAAAAGAATGTCCTGACTTAACATTCATAAGAATCTCCCAAGATGTCCTTGAGATTGATTTTTGTTGGTCATCTATTGCGGGGCATGGGATCTACTCTTTAGAGTAGTTTGTTTACCCAGTGAGATTTTCTTGGAGAAAAATAATTTTTCATTTGCAAGTGGCTGTCATTTAAAGATAGCGTCTGTGTTAGGGATAAGGGCCTGTGTCCTCTCCTCTCAGCTCTAAGACTCCACATGTTACAGACGTGTGCATGCTGCCCAATCTCTGTACTTTTATATGTGCATCTGTTGTGATTTGTTTAGAGGACTCCCCATATCCTCTATTCCTTTTGGCTCTTAGACTCTTTCTGGCCTTCTTTTTCAGAGCTCCCAAGGGAAGAGATTTGATAGAGACATTCCACTTAGGGCCGAATGCCCCAAGGTCTCTAACTCTATTTTCTGGCTGTGGATCTGTTTTCATTCCTATATGCTACAGGAGGAAACTTCTGATGATGGCTGAGTGAGGCACTGATCTATGTGTACAGCAGAATGTCATTAGAAGTCATTTTATGTGTTCTTTTAGCAGAACAGTAATATTTGGTTTCCCATTAGATAGCTGGCCTATCTAGTCTCAGGTTCTTGGCAAACTAAGCAGCAGTAAGTATAGGTTCCATCTCATATTACTTTAATCAAATCAGATATTGGTTGATTACTCCCACAGGCTTTGTGCCACTATTGCACCAGTGTATCTTGGAGGCAGGTCATCACTGTAGATTGAATGTTTGCAGCCGGGTTGGTGTTTACCTTTTTCCTTTGGTAGCATGTAGGGTAGGTACCTTCTAGTCCCATGAACACTAGCCCAAAGAGGTGAAAGCTATAGGTAGGCACCAGCTTGACTTATCTGTGTTCAGTGAGTTGTGTAGGTATTGTTAGTTTTTTGCATGTGGGAGAGACACACAAGAGTTTATTTCAGGGAGTTTGGATACCCCTCCCCACAAAGACCTTACTCTATACCTGATCTATGTGGTTATACAAAACACAGTTTCTGGAGGAATTGTCACACTGATTTCACTTGCGGCTGTACAAATTTGCGGTACATCAGCAATGAACAAGTGTTCCTTCTGCATTTTCTCCCTGGCTTGAGCTGTCAGTTTTAAAGTTGATCTTAGCCATACTGGTGGGTATAAGATAAAATCTCAAAGTAGTTTTGATTGAGAATTCCCTGTTTATGTCTGAACCTCATTTTAAGTTGGATTGATGTTCAGGCTTTTGAGGTTATTTTTTTATATATATTTTAGATATTCAGTTTCTATTGGATGTGCAGTTGCTAAAAATGTTTTTCCATTTGACATCTTGCTACTATGTCTAAATGATGGTGTACTTTTATATGCACAAGTTTTTCAGTTTCATAAGGTCATTATTAATTTTTATATTTAGTGCCTGAGCTAATGATGTTCAGAAAGTCTTTTCCTGTGCCAATGAGTTTAAAGATATCCCCTACTTTCCCTTCTATCAGAGTCAGTGTATCTGGTCTTATGGTGAGATGTTTGATCCATTTGAAGTTGAGTTTTGTGTAGGATAATAAGTATGAAACTATTTGGATTCTTCTCCATGCAGTCATCCAACTTGACCAGCATCATTTCCTGAAAATGCTATCTTTCTTCCAGCTTTAATTTCCGACTTCTTTATTAAAACTCAATTATCCATAAGTGTGTGGGTTTATGGCTGTATCTTCAGTTCATAAAAATGAATTTTGAGTTTTCTCATACCACAAAGCATTCTCTGCCAAGGTGATCACATGTGTCGGTGCCAGGAAATCTGCCCTAAAAACCAACAGGAACTTTTCCAAATCAAAAGCAAAGGTGTTTTCTTCACATCAATCCACCTTGGGAAATATCTGGTTTAGTTATACATGTTCCTTTCCCCTCACAAGCAATTGTGTATTCTCTGTCCTAAAAACGTGGCTTCAAAAATGTAAAGCAAAATTCTTAATTTTTGTAGATATCGATTAAAATAGCATTTCATTTGAGTGTGATGGCAAGCAACTTTAATCCCAATACCTGGAAAGGAGAGTCGGATAGATGTCTGTGAATTCAAGGTCAGATTGGTTTACATAGTGAGTTCCAGGGTAGCTAGGGTCACAAAGTGAAACGTTGTGTAAAGAAAGAATTTCACACTGTAACTTCACCAGAAGCCACAGCTGATGAAAGTTCCATGCTTTCCTTTGCATGTCCTTCTTCTCAGCTACCTGTCTCTATTTGACATCTCTATTTTCAGCAGGTCTATTCCCATTCCTACCGGCATCAGCCTTTCCCTTTTTTTCTTAAGGTGCTTTCTCTCACTTCTTTTCGAGGACCTTTTTAAGCTTGGGCTCCAGCTTTGGAGGAGCAGGGTTAGCTGGCAATCTTTCAGGTTTTCTTGTTAGCTTGTCCTTCACCTTTATCCCCTTCAGCCTTTTTTTTCTGGGCATGGTGCTGGTGTCGAGGGGCGGGAGGGTAGGTGCTGAAGGAGAACAGAGATGCAGTAGTGTAGGGCTTTGCTCATTCTTTTTTCATAATGTTGCTCTCAAATCGTGTTCTTTTTTTCTTTTAGTTTTTTTGAGGAGTGTTTTTAAAAAAGATTTATTTTTATTTTATGCACATTGGTGTCTTGCCTGCCTGTGTGTCTGTGTCTCTGTGTGAAGGTGCTGGATCCCCCAGAGCTGGAGTACTGACAGTTGTGAGCTGCCATGTTGGTCCTTTGGAAGAACACACAGTGTTCTTAACTAATGAGCCATCTCCCTTTTTAAAACAAAAAGTTTTTAATGATGTAGGCTTTTATTGATTATACTAACCAGTGAGCTCAGTAAACATAAATTCTGTTTTTGAACATTAGTTATAGCAGACATAAGACAAGGTGCTGTAGAAGCAGTGCTGGGCTCACCCTAAAGAGCTGATTTTCTTCCACATTGCTAACAGTAATCACAGCTCTGCATTCATTTCCAAGAGGAACTTCAGAGATATCCCAAAAGCCTTTACCAAGGCAGTACTTGAGAATTCCTCTTACGTGTTGGATGCCTCTATGGTCATTAGGAATATGAGACAGCACAAAGGAAATTCATCCCTATATGTCTTAGGTATGCTCAGCTTTACAGAACTTGGGGGGAGGGAATCTGCCATAGAGTAGTCAATTCATATATCAAGCAATTGATTAAAAGAAAGATCATCCTTGAGTCTTAACCCCTGAAAAGATGAGATTCTTTCTTGCAAATGTTTTAAGCTACTAGAAGATTCCAAGGCACCATACAAACTTTGAAAGTAGAGAGCCAAGCAATAAAGACTCATGTGGATGCCAATAGCTGACAGAATTTGTGTCTAATAGAACCTAATCTCATAACCTCAAAAAGCTCCTGGCAGTTGAATGAAGAAGAAATACTTCCTAGATTCTAGTGAGGAAACACCCTGACTGGAAAACAGTCTCTTGGTAGTCAGAGTACAGTCTGTGTAACTATGAGATGTTAAATATTTGCAGCTTTAACCTGGTATTTGTGACAATTTATCATGCAATATTAGAGACTAATATGTCTCATCCATGTATAACTTTAGCATAGTGTTATGACACTAAGCCTCTACATTCTGACACTTCCTTTGTTGACTTTGGTAGTCTCAAAATGAGAATAATAATAAAGGAAGAAACTAGCAATAATGATCTTCTGGAAAATGCTGTTTAAGAGTTCTGGCAAACAGACAGGATTTCCAAGAGTAGAAATGTCTCTGAATATTTATTTGACAGGAGATACAGAGATTGCTTACAATAAACCTAAAATTCCCATTATTGTTAGACCCAGGCATTGGAGCAAAGAAAGTTCACTCTCTGAGAATTTGTCTTTTTGAAAGACTGTTTTTTGACCATGAGAAATGACAAAAATAATAAAATTATGAAAATAGGTTATTACTGTGTTAAAATCAAAAGGGAAAGCTAAGTATCAGGATAGCTTTAGCTTGTAATTTTTAAAAAAGAGGTTATCTTGTGACCTACACTTAAGCTACTTATTTCAACAGTTAAGAAATATTCTCTTATCTCTTATGTTTAGCATTATCTATAAAGCACCAAGCTTTTCTCTGTGCCCATTAGCCTATATTGATCTGTAAGCTACTAAGTTACCCCTGTTTTTCTATTTGTAGACTGGGACAAAAGTTATTTTGTTATTATTATTGCAGGGCATGTTTTTTGTCCAATCATAATTGTTCAACTTTCTGTTTGTTGTATTGATTTAATCCAGTGTCCATTGTTTGCTCACTTCTGACAAAGTCCAGAGATTAGGCCACAGTGACACAACTTGGTGCTAGGATTCCAATTCCAACACTCCCTTGTCTGACTCAACCTTCATTCAAAATAGCACATCGGACCATTGTACCCTCACATATTCTGTGGTTTCTCTCTTCCCTGTGTCTATTCAACTGATGTTTCCTTTAACAATTAAATTGAGGTTACAACAAATTCATGGACATTTACTGCAGCCTCTGACACCCTCATGTCTGTTCCAGGTGGAGCTTGATTTGGGAAGTGGGCCTGCACATTCTTGTCCTTGTCAGGCTAAGGGTGTGACAGAAACAGGCCATGGAAGCCTTTGAGGGCAGACAGGGCCTGCCTTCTCTCTCTACCTCATAGCTCTGAGTGAACTTCTGAGAACCACAAATCAGGCAAGAGAGGAAACGGCCGCTGGATGACGGTAGCAGAGGCAAGCCAGTGTAGCTGATAAAAAGAAAGGGGAAATTCTAGGGTGTACAATGCGGAGGCCATGGGCTTCTCAGTTAGGTCAGATCTGAGGATCTTTTCTGAGAACCCACATATAAACGTCTCATAGTGCTTAGTGTGAGGGTCCTCCTGTACCAAAGGAAATACTGTAGTTTGGGTTTTCCTTCAAGACTGAATTACAGCTGTAATTTTGCATATTGGCAGAGTTATATTAGCAGGTAAGAGACTCATAGAAAGATACAACTGTCTCAACTACTAAGTTGATTTTTATTGAATTGACTCAGTTTCCATAATATAGTTTCTAAGAGCTAAAATTAAATGTTTGCAGCCCCAATTGATTGAATTCATCATAAAATATATTACTTCACTGTCCTGGGATGGGCTTTTTGGGGTCCTGGCCCAAAAATGTCAATGACAGGGGAGGTAAGGTAGAAGCATGGCTCACCCTAAACTCAGGAGTCCAATCTTCTAGATTTGAGTTCTTCCTCAGCTAGTTAATAGCTGTGTGGATTTCAACAAGTCCCACAGTCACTATTGTTCTCAGTATCTCATTTGAAGAATTCAGTTAATAATAGTAAGTACCTCCTGGGGCTCTTGTGAGTCTCAATCAAGATGTGAGCCAAATGCTGAGCAAGGAGCATTGATGTGGAAACAGTCATGGGCTCTTATTATTGCAGAGTGCTTGTGGGAGGCACTCCCTTCCCCCTATTGCATGTACCAATCTTAAAATCAATAGTGTCTTCCCTGGGCATTACTAAAATATGTAATTGAACAGAGATTTGATTTCATTAAAATACCCAAGTAGTCTGTATGTGTTAAAGTCTCCACCTAAAATAGACAATCTTCTGTTTCATCAAAGCCTTCTAGTAAAGAGTTGATAAATTTCTTTTCAGCTCTAAGGCTCATAGGAATATGGACAGTGGAAAATGCAGATTTCAGTGGGAGCAGCAAATATTAGGCTAAAATAATAGCAATATAATTCACTAGCTTAGCAACTGATTTCTAATAACTCTAGATATAAGCTCTTGTGCCTTGCAGTCTTCTAAATTTTGATTTTACTCATTCAAAATCCATGTTCCTTCTGCTCAATGATACTCTTTTATTGGTCCAAAGAAAGTCATTTAACATGATTGCCCACATGTACTAAAGGGCGAGTACAGAGCTCCAGTATTTAATGCCTACATACATGTTCCATACATACCTGGTGCTTTACATAAATTCTTAATCAATTGACCAAAGGACTCTGCTTGACATTTAGTGTTAAATCTTTTTCCAAGATGAGAATATAGTGTTCTTGACACTGGTCCAGGGGCTTCTTGTTCAGGTTCAATTTAGGCTATCATTTGGGTGAGGATTTAGTCATTGGATGATTCTAACTTCTTGATATCAAATTGAAATGCGTCTTCAAATAATTCACATTGTAGATGTTCTTAATTCTCTTGGTTTTAGAGAAGGCTAATTTTATTTCTTCATAATACAAATTCATCTGGTCTACTATGTTATGGGAGGCTGGAGGCTTCCTACTGAAAAAGTTAAAATGATTAGTTTTTATGATCCTATGCACCAACACTTAAGAGATCTACCATTCATACACATTATGCAGAAAATTAAGCCTGACCTAAGTCTAATTGCCCCCCTCCCCCACTACAATGTAAAACTACTTATCAAGGTTATCATTTGGATGCTAAAAGTCAAATATTGCTAGTTTTTAAGCTGAAATTAAGGAACTCTAGAGGCTTGTGTACTGGAGGGTTTGTCCCAGCATATGGCATAGTTAGGATGTGTTAGAATCTTTAGGAGACTATAGCCTCACAAAAGGAAGAAGGTCATGGAAGATAATGAAGGTTTGGTCCCTCGATCCTGTCCCTTCCTCTCTTTCCTTCCTGGTCACTAATCCAAGCTACTGCTCACACACCCTTTGACCCAAAGCAAGAACATCCAGACACTGTGGAATAAAGCCTCTGAGACTAGTAGCAAAGCAAACCTTACTTCATTTTACATGAGTATTTCACGTGTTTTCTCACAGTGATGGAAAACTGATGAATACATTTTGCTTGTGTATGTTGAGTAAATCTTCCACTTGCCTTCTAGTTTCCATGGATTTTATTTGAAGGATATAGACTAAGACTGAAGTACCAAATTATCATACCAAGCCTGCGATTTCATTGCTGTTCCTTTATTGACAATGCTTCATTTCCAGTAATTGGTGTGCAAAAGAAATCATTTATGAATACTGAGATGCCCAGTATAATGTATATAATAAAAATATCCAATTTTTATTTGATGACAAAATAATGTATGCTTGTTTTAAGGAAATCAATAATGTGGGCAATAAGTAAAATAGTGAGACGCTGGGTTTAGGAGATGGCTTGGTGGGAAAAGTACATGCTAGGCAAGAGTGAAGAATGGAGTTTGATCCCCAGAAGCCACATAAAGGTTGAGTAGGCACAGTGGCTCCTGCAAATTCAATTCTCCAAGTGAGGAGATAGGGGATCCTACAGGGCAAGCTCACTGGCAGGAACTGGAGAGCTCCTGGTTATGATAAATAGTGGAGAGCGAGTGACTGAGAAAGACACCAAACATTAACTTTAGGCCTCTATACATGTGCATTTAAATGAGGATCCACATGTACCCACACATGCAAATATGTACACAAAAAATGCAAACCACATACACTTCAAAAACTTGCCCCATATTCTTCTGGTTAGAAATAAATACTACTAATTATTTTTATACTTCCAGTTTTAGTTTTTTCTCTTATTCTTTTTTTTATCTAGACATGACTTTGATTCTGTATGTATGTAAACCATTTGTGAGTAGCTCTTTTTTCAGCATTAAAATATGAAGTTTTTCCTTCAGTGGATATTCAGTTATAATGATTAATGACTGTGCCAATAGAGATTTATTACAATGATTAATAATTGTGTTGGTTATTTTTTGTTTTTGTCAACAACACAAATTAGAGTCACCTGGGAAGAGGGAAACTCAGTTGAGGAATAGACTCCAGTGGGTTGGTCTGTGAGCATGTCTGTGGGACATTTTCTTAATAATGGTTGGTGAGGACAGGGCCCAGCCCACTGTGGGAGATGCCACCTTGGGCAGGAAGTCCTGGGTTGTATAAAAAAGTGAACTGAGCAAGTCAGGAGAAAGAGTCAATAGGCAGTGCTGCTTTCTTCCTCCATGGGTTTTACTTTCCTCTCATGCCTTGAGTTCCTTTCTTTGATGTTCCTTGAGGGCACAGATAGATGTCATATTTAGGGCAGATCTCTCCCCTATAATTTATTCTTGTCATTTTGGCCATTTATAAAACTTTGCATTAACTGTGCTTAGAGATGTAAGCAACTCTGAAGACAAAGTAACATGATCTATAATATAAACATGAATACAGAGACTTATGACAATTATGGTCATTCAGCAAAACAAGAGCAGCAGGTTCCCTGCTATGGCCTATGGTCTTTTTCAGTCTTAGGTTTTTATACCAAGCTTATGATACCAGAAATGGGTTTTTTCCCAGAGAAGCCTCAAATTAAATTAGAAAATGATTGGTTACCCCCATCATAATCATGCCACCATTGTATCTGTGACCTTATCTTGTCTGGAAAGTTGGTATTGTAGCTTAAAGCATTCACTCTTAGGCAAGAGTATTGATTTTTTTTTCTCTTGCAGCAGCCTGCATGGTTTATTCTAGAACTATAATAGTTGGGCAGCAAGAAAGAAGCTTCTATCTTACTCCAAGCTTAGTTTCTCTGTGTTGTTCATCCAAAGAGTATAAGAAATGTCTTGAGCAATAATATTTTATCATCAAGTTCTTTTGGACAACAAAGAGCAGTGGCAATAGCCTATATTGTTTGAAGAATCTCAGGACCATCTCCATGACCAACACACTTGGCACTGAATCTTGTGTTTAATAATCTGTGAGTTTCTTACTTCACATCTCTATCCAGGTACCAATCAAAGACATCACTTTTTCCCTATATACATATATTATACAAATGTAGCCACTGATTTTTGAGGTCTTCTAGGTAGGCCCACTGGAGGGGTATCTACAACTGCCATACTTAATTACTCCATCTACAGGAAGAAGCTCAATTTGGCCACTACCTCGAATTTTCTAAATGGCAGTTAGGATTCAGAGTGGGAAATGATAAAGACAAGGGATAGAACTGATGCAGCAAATTTAGGGAAAGAGTTCTCAACTCCTGTCAAGCCAGAAGTGTTTGGAAACTCTGACCTCCCTTCTAGTTCCTAGATAATTTTAGGGGTGCTTCTTCAGAAGGCAGGATGTTACAGTGGGAGTAAAGGCCCAATAAAGGAAAACTATTTCATTCTGGTCAAGTTGGGCGTGCCAATCATCTGGTTGAAAGACATTTGCTGGAGAAGATGGACTCACTTTGAATTTTCCTTCCCAGAATTCCTGCCTCCTCTAGCTTAGTCCTATAGGGCACTATGTGGTTTGGCTGGGTCTACTGGTCTTTCTGATTTCAATTGAGAAAAGATGTGATGATTCCTTTTTCATCTCTTCTGTCTTTTACTTTCTGATACTGGCCAGAGCTAAGCATGCCTCTTCTGGTACTCTAGTCTTCTCTTCTATTTCTCTAAAGCTTCCTCCCTGTCAGGTGATACTTGTCTATCATGTGGATGATCTCCGTGCCAAACTAACTCAACTACATGCCTTCCCCCTTTTCTTCTTTATTTCTCCTTTTTGGGAACCTATTGAAATTTACAACTTTCCTGCCAAGGGGTTTTCTTTCACTCTGATAAAATTGTCTTTGAGTTTCAAAAAGAAAAATAACCTGTGGTAGCATTGTCTAATGATGTAGGGTACCACCTTTCAGACTCTTTAAAAATATATTTTAATAAGTTTATAAAATAGTAGGTTTTCAATGCTTTTAAATGCATTTTAGGTTTTTTGTTGACTTTTTCTCTTCTCCTATCTTCTGCTCTACCTTCCCATAACTCTCCCTGATTAAACTTTTTGGCCCACTTCTACATCCACATTCTACAATTTCTTCTCAAGCCCCCATTCCTCCTTTCTTTAATGCTGCTTTTCTGTTTTCTTGGCTTCTACAGGCATTCTAGTATAAGCATACTAATCTCAGACCTCAAAGCTAGCATCTTTATAGGAAAGAAAACACGAAACTTTGCGTATCTGGACCTAGATTGACTTTTATTAATTTTTCAGTTACACTTATTTTCCTGAAAATTTCATGATTGTATTTTTCTTTATAGCTGACTAAACTTCGATTCCATTGTATATGGGTATCACACTTATTCATTTATTGGTTTTTGGACATATTGTGCTACCATTTTCTGGCTATTATAAAAAGAGGTTTAATAAATATGGATGTTCAAGTATCTCTTAATAGAACATAAGTTTGTGAATTATGCTCAGGAGTGATAAACCTGGAGCAGATGGTAGTTTTGTTACAGTCTTTTTGAGGAAGCTAAATATTGCCTTCCTCAGTGGTTGAACCAATTTACTCTCCCACCAACAGTGTATATTTTTTTCTTTCCCTACATCTTGACCAGCATTTGTTGTTTCTTAATATTAGCTATTCTGGTCATGGTAAGATGACATATCAAAGTAGACCTGATTTTCATTTCCTGATTGCTAAGGATGTTGAACACTTTTAACCCTTGTATTCTTTTTTATTATGACAACTCTGTCTTTAGCTCCATAGCTTTTTAACTGAGTCTTTGTTTTCTTGGTGTGCTTAGTTTTTCAAGCTCTTACATATTCTAGAAACTAATCTTCTCTCAGATGTATAGACAGTATGTATTTCCTCCCATTCTATAGGCTGCCTTTTCACCAGATTAACAGAATGAAGAAACTCAGCAGCGTAGTTGGGAAATTTTAAATCACTACCTTAATTTTGTTAATTGTTATAGGTTTATTTTGATTACTTATTTTATCTTTGTTAAACTTTAATAGGTCACATACATGTAGAAAAATTTCTGTTTCTTTTAGACTTTTCATTTTAATGGAATGCAAGATTTTAGTACACATTATCATGATTTTCAAAATTCAATTGGTATCTGTTACAAGGTCCCCTTTTAATCTATAATTTTATTAATTTGATTTTGATATTTTATTTGTTTCTTTTCAAGGAAACATTTCTTTGCTTTGTTGATTCTTTGTATCCCTTTTTATGTCATTACTTTCTACCTTGATGTTACTTTTTTCCTTTTACCACTTTTGAGTTCATTTGGTTTCTTTTCATTTTCCAATTCTTTAAGATATATCATTAAGTTATTTATTTAAAATTTCTCTCTCTCTCCATGTGTTGACACACAGAAATATAAATTTTCCTAATGAGACTGACTTCTAGATTTTGGTATACTTTATTTTTGTTTTTATTCAATTCCAGGTTTTTTCCTTTTTAATTTCTCAATGACCCATTCATCATTCATTGGGTGTCATTTAATTTCCAGGAGTTTATGTAGTTTGTCTTGCTATTGATTTCTAGTTTCATTCCATTGTGGTCACATAGACTATAAGACTTTATTTCAATTTCTCTGTATTTGTTAATACTTGCTTGTTTCATGTACTAACATGGAATCTATTTTAGAGAACGTTTCATAGGCTACTGAGGAAAGACAGATAGAGGACAGAGAAAAAGAGACAGGCAGACAGTCTCTCTCTCTCTCTCTCTCCACACACACACACACACACACACACACACACACACACACACAGAGAGAGAGAGAGAGAGAGAGAGAGAGAGAGAGAGAGAGAGAGAGAGAGGAGAGAGACAGAGAGAGAGAGACAGAGAAACAAGAGCAGCGAGAGGAGAGATAAAGACAGGCAGAGAGACATGCACAGAGAGTTGTCGTCTAGCTCTGGCTAACCACTATGCTGTTGCAGTCTTTCCATTCCAGCTTCTAGAGTGTTGAGATTACAGGCGTGCACCACTGTGCTTGTCCCAACAATTTTTTGTATGATAATGTTATCATAATATTACAGTTACTTTTTTATAGTTCTGATGTAGCTAATTTGTTCATATATTATCTTAAACATGTGACAGACATTGAGGGCTTGGTTACAAATTAAAAGAATTAGTGACTATAGGTAACAATTTTTCAATTTGGCTTTAATTTTATAATTAAGTTAGTACTGTATTAGTAGATATCATGTACTTTGAGCACATACTGTGCAGTTTAGGGTGTATCTAGAATGTATACAACTGTCACCAAAATATGAACTTTCTTCTATGAATTTTGAATTCTGTCTAGTAAGTTCTCTCTGTGTTTGAGGATTTTTTTTTTTTTGCACCTATATCTGTCTCCTTCAAGGTTAACATTTGTTATCTTCAGTTGGTATCAGGTATTTACTGTACTTTGTAAATTATTCGCAGGGCTAATAATTCAGAAATCATATTCTTTGGTTCTTTCCTTAACTCTCGAGAATAAAGGAAGCTCAGCTCCTTCGAGGGAGGGGCTAAGGTCTTGAACTTCTGGCCTAAACTACTTAAGATAAAGCAGAGGCCTCTGTTTCCCCAGATTAAATGTCACTTAAAAGTTTATGAATTCTTTGGTATGAACTATGACCTATTGTTACAGGATGCTTAACATTGTTTTATCATAATTTTCCTTCATGTTCTCTGACTAATGATAAGATACAAGAGATTTGTGACTCTGACAAGCTGTGTGGCCAGTGGTGGTTTTCCTGCTGTGTTAATGGTTGGGAGAGTTGAGGACCTGCACTACTCTCTGCTGATGTACAGGCTTTCCTTTGGCTGTTTGTAAATAGCCTCCCTCTGTTTGTTTAAGTACAATATTTTCGGTACAATTCAAACAGCACTTTTTTTTAACTTGATGTCCTTGTAAGTATATTTTTTAAACTTCATTTGCAAGATAAAAATTTCTTTTCATGTGCCCAAGCAAAGGAAGGGTTGTGAAGGCAAAGAACATTCTTGGATTTCTTATTCTGACTCTTTTTTTTTTTTCAATAGAATGGTCTGTTTTGTGGAACAGCAGGGTTTTGTGCCATTTCAGATGGTGCTGCATGTGGCAGAATAGGCCCCATTCACATTTTCTGTGGGACAGTTTGCTAAGGGTCTGCTCTGTGGGGATTTTGCAGAGGAGAGTCTGTAAGAGTGAATAAAGGCTCTACATCACCTGTAGCAAGGCATGGTCTGTTTTGGGCACACAGGTCTGATTTTGTACTCTGCTTCTTTCTCCCTAAGCATTCAGCATGTGCTCCTTTCTATGAAAACAAAGGATTCCCTCAGATGATACTTACAGAATGAGTTTGAGGGGGTTAGTTGCTTACCAGTCTCCTATGAAAGCACAGGGCAGGTTATTCTCTGCCCATATTAGGATGATGATCATTATTTCAAACCATATAGCTTGATAGTGAATGAGTAGGACTTTTTTTTTAAACTGGAAAATTTTTCTATATGCCTTCTTTATTCAGAAAGAAACTTCCAATGAAAGTAATATGCAGGCCCTTTGCAAGTCATGAAATGAATCTGGAGTAAGAATCTAGGTTTTCCATTTTAAATAACTTCATTGAAAGTCTAATTCTTTCCTTGGCTTGGTAGTCCACACTGTGGCCTGGAATCATTAATTGAAGCTCTTATGTGTCCTGGGTCTCTCCTCCATGCTTTTGATCTCCTTTCCCTGTTTCTGTTTTGAACTGGGAGAAGTTCTGCACAGAGACATGGATAGTAGTGATGCTACATGGCTCAAGTCAATGAATACTATTTGGATCCCACAAAAGGCTCCAATTTCCAGCACATACCAGATATAGCAGGGGACAGGGCACTCAAATGTGATATCACAGAAAACCTGATGACTAAACACACCCCTAAAAAGACCTTCTTCTAATCAAGAAGGAAATAAGAGTTTTGAATGCTGAGACTTTGTTTGAAAGGCAGGAAAACATATACAAAGTAGACAAACTGAATTAAAGTATTTATCTTTAAACCACAAGAGTCATGGTAGTTAAATTAGATCAGTCTGATAAGAAAATGCTACAGAAAGTAGGCTGTAACTAATTTCAAAAGGAACAAAAAAGTCCCAAGAGTAACAAGTTCTTCCCTTTTTCTTTCTGTCTTTTTTAACCAATCAAGGCACCCCAGCAGAAAAAACTAGAAAACTGGGCCCAAAATTCTGACTTAGCAGGAAATGGAAATGTAACTGATTCCAATACATGCTCTCTGTACCTATATCCAGGACCATCTGAGAAGCTCAGGGAAAGATTGCTCTGGGGGAAGTGGAAAAGTATCCATATGTATGATTTTCCATTTGAAGAACACTCTTTAAATACTTACAGATCACAAATGCTACCCTCACCCCATACTTGGACTCTGTGAAACAGCCGCCTTCCTTCACTGTGTAACATAAGCACTACAAATGTAAAAGCAGGGCTATCTCTTACCACAGTGTATTTGTTGATACCTGCTCAGATCCTTTGTAACATAATTCCTAACATTTATTGTGGAGACAAGTGTACCAAATTATAAAAAAAAAAAAAAAACTGAAACATTAACAGACACCCAGAGGAAATAATAAAAGAATGCAGACTACATTTTTAGAAGAATTAAAAAAAAACTTTCACTTCTTTTCTTTAAAAAAAAATGTACTTATTGAACGATTTTTATTAATGTAATTCTTTTAAGCTAGAAAAAAAAATCACTGACTATCAATTACAAGGACAACAAAAGCAATAAAATTGCTCACGAAAATTTATGTCTCATCTTTTTGACCTAATTGATTTTAATTCTGCTCAAACTCTACTGGGAGGTTTGTGTTAAGAAGGGCACTTAGCAGTAGACAGATGTAGATGTGGCTGAGGAATTGATTCATCCCTATGTTAGATATTTCATCTCTTTTCTACCGCTGGATTCCCTTGTCTTCATCTTCTGTGGCTCACACCTTCTGCCTTATCTGTATGATCTCCTGATGTGCTGGAATCTTGACTTCTGCAGAGCATGCTAGTAAAAGTGCCAGCCTAAGACTTACACACTATTCAAAAGTAGTTTCACTTCTCGATATATTTTAGTAGCTTGTTTTTCTATCAAGAAAATATTGGAGTCCGAATCAGTAGCTTGATTCTATGATGCTGTTCATAAAATTGGGCTTGGAATGTCATTATTAACCTTAGAAAAAAATTTATGAATACATGAGCAAAATCTTCATCAGGGAAGCCTGGGTAGTGAATAAGCCATGTGAGATTCTATTGTGGTTGCCTTTAATACCATTATTAAACATTTTAACTCTCAGTCTTATTTATGTACCAAGAGGAAGTGGTATGAAGTGTGCTGGAGAAGCACATATATGGCTTTATTCATATTTTCTGTGTTGTGCCAATGGTGAGCACTCCTTTTCTTCAAGAGGGTCAGCCTCCCATGGGGTGATAAAAAAGCTTACCCAGAAATTTGAGCTGGTTTTGTTGTGTCTACTGGCACTGGCAGAAACTCTGGTGACCTTCTTAGCAGGAGGCAGTTGCTCGCTTCTCATCAGTCTCACACAACATCGCATCCATCTCAAACAACCATTGGAAGTTTTACTGTGTTCCTTCTTGCTCAATTTTGTTTGGCTGGGAAAGCGGCATAATAGAGGAAGTGCATCAAGGCAGAAAGGGCTAGATTTGCCAAAAGAAGAGGGAGGGCAAGCTGACGAAAAAGATGTGGAAATTGAAAGAGATGGAATGTCTTAGAAAATGGGCAGAACAAAGGAGCTAATGTGACCCATGCCCCCAGTGAAGGCTGTGTCTGCAATAATGAGGTTCTGTTGATGTGTATTCAGCTTTCTAAATGGAAGCACCCAGGGCCCAGAATGGGAGTGGGTGGGCCAATGTTGAAGGGGAACAATTTCCCGTAGCCAAGTCTATGACCTCAGACTGCTAGAGAACCATTGTGCACACCCACAGTTCCAAGTCCTGAAAACAAGGGGCAGTTCCCTATACGAGGCAGGGCATGAAGGAAACTTTCTTTTTTTGAAAGGCAGTACAATGAAATAAGCTTGTCATTTAATGTTTAGAGTTGATATATAAATCACGATAGTAAGAATACAGGTAGAGGAATTCTCTGAAAGCCCAATGAGACTATGAGAGATCAATATCCATGCTACAGAAAGAGCTTCTTTGATTAAAAACTTGAGTGCTGGATGGACCGTTTTTTTCTTAGCTCTGGTTTGCCTTTCTTAAGTGTGGCCATTATCATGTCACCCACACCAGCAGGAGGAAATCTGTACAGCCATCACTTGTCCCTTGATTCCCTTCACAGAAATTATAGACAGTTTTTTTTTCCTCCTGTATTGACAGCATAGTTATAAAAGCTCCTGCTGGAAGACCCAGGGAAATCTTAAATTTGGCTTTGGAGCTTTGGAGGACCCACACCACATCCTTGCTTCAACATTCCAAGTGCCTGAAAATTTGACAATAAAAGTTATATTTATTTAAGAAAAGATAGGTCCAGTTGCAAAGGAGTGTGAGTGAATACTTGTGGCCCAGAATTGCATCCAATACAGGCAACATGGTATAGTTCTCCAGTGTACTTTTACTTTTAGACTCATTAAAATGTCTTTTCTCTAAGAAAATAAAAGAAAAAAAGAACCCCTCCACTGTACTTTTTATTGAGCTATATGGATTACCATCCTCAACAATTACCTTCATACATTTTTAAAGCTATCATATTCCATATTTCTGTAATTCTGAGTTATTTTAGTGTGATAGCCAAGAATAAGAACTATGTTACACATAGCCTAGATGTAATTACTACCTTCTTCCCAGTGAGGTCTTGGTTCAGTCACCATGTTTACAATGTCTGTGTTTGACACATAGTAAGTACTTAATTGATTCCTATGGAAATACGACTCAAAATCCAGTAAATTAAATCATAATGTTTAGAGGTTTTATTTGATATCTGGTTGTAATTCATGTTATATTTTAATCTAAAACTGAGAAGCACTTTACAGCAAAGGTTATTTATGCTTTATTTTTCTCTTCATGTTTACCTCTTAACATGGTGCCTGACACCTAGAACTGCAGAGGTGGCTGAGTGAATAGTTATTTAAACAAAGGACATAAAACTTGCTTTCTACTGAGTTTTATATTTCAATCATGGCTATGCTTTTGAAAAAAAATCAACAGAGTCTTTAGGCACAGTTTCAAAAAATAAACTTGGCTTGAAAGCATCTTAAAACCTCAAATGAACCTTTCAGTACACCAGCCACTGTGATCTCCTTTAATCTAAAATACACTGTGTTCATTTTTACATTAATTCCAAGTTTCTTGGAATGCTGATCTGGTGTGTAATTGTTTCCCTTACAGTTTTACTAGGCATTTGAAATTGAATTCCTACCATTTTCTTCATGAGATGTATATGATACATTTGTTACTTGGCTGACCCTCAAAGAGACAGAAACTGGTGAAAGTGTCATACTTGGCTCCTCTGAATATTTTGTTATCAAAAATGTGTATTTTTGTTTCCTTGTAGTGTTTGCTATTATTACTATCAGACTGTCCTCCATAGTAAGTCTATATTTAACTATGTTAAATATTGAAGACAATGTTTCCTAACTTGGGACCAGATTTTATACTAGTAAGTTCTATTTTATATTGATTTTTCTAGAAAATACTATATTTTTAAATTATATCTTTTAATGGATGTTGAGTTCCTCTACCTAGAAATTTTTTTTAGTGATTAATAATATGGAAATCTATCATGTGCCATTGTCTGAAATATATTCATGTTCCCTCAACCTTTCAGTGTTGACATTCTAGTCCCCAAGGTGATGGTACTGGGAAGTGGAACCTTTGAAAGGTGACAAAATCATCTTGGCAGAGAGCTCATTTTATGGGATCAGTATCCTTTTAAGTAAGAAAGATGAATGTTTATGAAAGAAAGCTGTGAGGGCACAGTGAAAAGAGGCTGCCTATAATTTAGAAAATGGGAACTTATAAGATAGTCAGTCTGATAGGAATTGGTCTGGGATGCCAGAAATAGTGAGGAATGCATCTTTATGAGCTATCCTTAGGACAGTTTAAAAATGCCCTATTTCCACTTTGTTGTGAATTTCATGTACCCCATTTTAGCTCATGTTTTAAAACCCAAGTATTATTTATGTCTATTTTTGTTTTGTTTTGATTTGGTTTTGTGTTTTTGAAACAAGGTGTCTCTATCTAGTCCTAGCTGTTCTTGAACTTGCTCTGTAGACCAGATCGCCCTCAAACTCAGAGATCCCTCTGCTTCTGCCTCCCAAGTGTTGGGATTAAATGAGTGTGCCACCATCTGCTATGGCTTTATTTTTATATCCAGTTATAATTTATTTAATTTAATCATTGTATACAATTACATGTGTGTATGTACTAGAAGCTATTTTTATTATGAGAAAAACTGAAATTTTCTGTTTTCATCTTTATTAACTATTACAAACAGTACTGATTTGAACACACACACACACACACACACACACACACACACATATATATATATATCTTTTGGCTCCTATGTCTGCACATTGCTTTGAAGATTGAAGTTAGGAATGGATTGGTGAATAGCAGGAGAAGGTATGTTTAGATTCAATAGATTCTGTCAGATGTCCAAGATGCTTGGGGCAGTTGTATCAATGATCAAGGCTCCACACTCTAAATATCATTTCTTTTGCTTGACTTTTCTAATTTTGATCATCTGGTAAATATATAAGAGTAGCCTTTTCTGGCTTGAACTTTTTATTTTTCAGTTGTAAAGAGTATTAAGCAATTTTTTTATTGACATATTGGTTCTATGGATGACATTTTCTATTACAGAGATTATTATGTTTTTTCTCATATTTCTACTTAGTTCTCAGTCTTTTCTTATTGCTGGAACTTAACTGATTCCTAAGTTCTTTTATTTTTTTCTGAAAGATAGGGTTGTGGTGATGTATTGTATATTAAATAAAAATAGTCTGGAATATTAGAGGACAAAGCCACCCATAGAGCCAAGCCATAAAGGTCAGGGAGCTGTGACCCACAACTTTAATCTTATCACTCAGGAGGCAGAGATATTCTGGATCTCTGTGAGTTCAAGGCCTAACAGAGTCAGGTTGTAGTGGCACACACCATTAATCCTAGCACTAGGAAAGTTGATTCAGGAATTGAAATAGATAGGCAAGGAAAGAAAGATAAGGAGGAGAAGGCAGATTTTTCTTTGGGGAATGGGGGGTGGAGGAGAGCTGAATTATCAGAGAGACAGTGAACAAACCACAGATGTCCCGCGCCCTGTCTTCGCCTGTGAAGAAGAACGCAGTACGCAGTTTGGATCCTTCTGCAGCAAGTTTATTCTTTACCAAATGGGAGGAAGACCCCGACCCCTTGCCAGGAGCTGGCTTTTATACTGCCAAGCCCTAGCCTCTTACGTCTCCCCTTCTGATTGGTTGCAGACTCTCGCCTGACATGACGCAGGGTCAGAGGGCTTGGCTCACAGAGTGGAAACTTACCGGGGGACATGCGCAGAAGCGTTGTTTATCGCCTCGGCCGCGCCTTGGTACCGGAAACCAGCACCGTCTTTCCTGCTTGACCGGGC